>OVBN01000240.1:0-17684 GCA_900406565.1 Turritis glabra
TATGTTTGGAAAATGAAACTAGGTTGAGAATGTGTTGAGAGGTTTTGGTAAAGCTTTGCTATTCATATTCTGGATTATGTGGTCTGCAGGTTGAGGGTTGTTTACTCGGTTCACTGAGGATGAGAGAGTTCCGCGTTTTCAAACCCTTCTCTTTCACTTGGTCTTGAATTTGTTTGGAGACAAACAAAGATCTAAGTCTGGGAGAATTGATATAATGCATTTTTGGTGCATGCTAACCTTTGTTTTCTTGGTAATTATCGAGTCTTTTATTTTATTTTGAGTCATTTTAGGTCTAAAAGTTGGCTGGAATGGAGGATTGAAGCTCACGGAGAGACTTGGCGAAAATAGAGGAAAAGTGGTTTAGAGAATGTGGAACTCAAATGGCCCATTCTCTCTTACAATTTTGTGCGATATCCTGCATCCTCTACGAGCGTAGGGTAACCCTTAAACACTCTGAACTTCACCTCTCAATAGCCTTAAATCCCTTAGCGTCGTCTACCCTGAATAGTGCTTGTAGCGAGAAGCTCACGCAACCTTTAATGAATGTGAAGAGTTTATGTTTGGAAAATGAAACTAGGTTGAGAATGTGTTGAGAGGTTTTGGTAAAGCTTTGCTATTCATATTCTGGATTATGTGGTCTAGGTTGAGGGTTTGTTTACTCGGTTCACTGAGGATGAGAGAGTTCCCGCGTTTTCAAACCCTTCTCTTTCACTTGGGAGAATTGATATAATGCGTTTTTGACGCATTCTAACTTTTGTTTTGTAAGTAATTATCGAGTCTTTTATTTTATTTTGAGTCATTTAGGTCTAAAAGGTGGCTGGAATGGAGGATTGAAGCTCACGGAGAGACTTGGCGAAAATAGAGGAAAGTGGTTTAGAGAATGTGGAACTCAAATGGCCCATTCTCTCTTACAATTTTGTGCGATATCCTGCATCCTCTACGAGCGCGGGTAACCCTTAAACACTCTGAACTTCACTCTCAATAGCCTAAATCCCTTAGCGTCGTCTACCCTGAATAGTGCTTGTAGCGAGAAGCTCACGCAACCTTTAATGAATGTGAAGAGTTTATGTTTGGAAAATGAAACTAGGTTGAGAATGTGTTGAGAGGTTTTGGTAAAGCTTTGCTATTCATATTCTGGATTATGTGTCTGTAGGTTGAGGGTTGTTTACTCGGTTCACTGAGGATGAGAGAGTTCCCGCGTTTTCAAACCCTTCTCTTTCACTTGGTCTTGAATTTGTTTGAGGACAAACAAAGATCTAAGTCTGTAATTGATATAATACGTTTTTGACGCATTCTAACCTTTGTTTTGTAGGTAATTATCGAGTCTTTATTTTATTTTGAGTCATTTTAGGTCTAAAAGGTGGCTGGAATGGAGGATTGAAGCTCACGGAGAGACTTGGCGAAAATGGAGGAAAAGTGGTTTAGAGAATGTGGAACTCAAATGGCCCATTCTCTCTTACAATTTTGTGCGATATCCTGCATCCTCTACGAGCGCCGGTAACCCTTAAACACTCTGAACTTCACCTCTCAATAGCCTTAAATCCCTTAGCGTCGTCTACCCTGAATAGTGCTTGTAGCGAGAAGCTCACGCAACCTTTAATGAATGTGAAGAGTTTATGTTTGGAAAATGAAACTAGGTTGAGAATGTTGAGAGGTTTTGGTAAAGCTTTGCTATTCATATTCTGGATTATGTGGTCTGCAGGTTGAGGGTTGTTTACTCGGTTCACTGAGGATGAGAGAGTTCCCGTTTTCAAACCCTTCTCTTTCACTTGGTCTTGAATTTGTTTGAGGACAAACAAAGATCTAAGTCTGGAGAATTATATAATGCGTTTTTGACGCATTCTAACCTTTGTTTTTGGTAACGCTTTATTTTGTTTTTAGGTATTTATCGAGTCTTTTATTTTATTTTGAGTCATTTTAGGTCTAAAAGGTGGCTGGAATGGAGGATTGAAGCTCACGGAGAGACTTGGCGAAAATGGAGGAAAAGTGGTTTAGAGAATGTGGAACTCAAATGGACCCATTCTCTCTTACAATTTTGTGCGATATCCTGCATCCTCTACGAGCGCCGGGTAACCCTTAAACACTCTGAACTTCACCTCTCAATAGCCTTAAATCCCTTAGCGTCGTCTACCCTGAATAGTGCTTGTAGCGAGAAGCTCACGCAACCTTTAATGAATGTGAAGAGTTTATGTTTGGAAAATGAAACTAGGTTGAGAATGTGTTGAGAGGTTTTGGTAAAGCTTTGCTATTCATATTCTGGATTATGTGGTCTGCAGGTTGAGGGTTGTTTACTCGGTTCACTGAGGATGAGAGAGTTCCCGCGTTTTCAAACCCTTCTCTTTCACTTGGTCTTCAATTTGTTTGAGGACAAACAAAGATCTAAGTCTGGGGAATTATATAATGCATTTTGGTGCATTCTAACCTTTGTTTTGTAGGTATTTATCGAGTCTTTATTTTATTTTGAGTCATTTTAGGTCTAAAAGGTGGCTGGAATGGAGGATTGAAGCTCACGGAGAGACTTGGCGAAAATGGAGGAAAAGTGGTTTAGAGAATGTGGAACTCAAATGGACCCATTCTCTCTTACAATTTTGTGCGATATCCTGCATCCTCTACGAGCGCCGGTAACCCTTAAACACTCTGAACTTCACCTCTCAATAGCCTTAAATCCCTTAGCGTCGTCTACCCTGAATAGTGCTTGTAGCGAGAAGCTCACGCAACCTTTAATGAATGTGAAGAGTTTATGTTTGGAAAATGAAACTAGGTTGAGAATGTGTTGAGAGGTTTTGGTAAAGCTTTGCTATTCATATTCTGGATTATGTGGTCTGCAGGTTGAGGGTTGTTTACTCGGTTCACTGAGGATGAGAGAGTTCCCGCGTTTTCAAACCCTTCTCTTTCACTTGGTCTTGAATTTGTTTGAGGACAAACAAAGATCTAAGTCTGGGGAATTGATAAATGCGTTTTTGCGCATTCTAACCTTTGTTTTGTAGGTAATTATCGAGTTTTTATTTATTTTGAGTCATTTTAGGTCTAAAAGGTGGCTGGAATGGAGGATTGAAGCTCACAGAGACTTGGCGAAAATATGAGGAAAAGTGGTTTAGAGAATGTGGAACTCAAATGGACCATTCTCTCTTACAATTTTGTGCGATATCCTGCATCCTCTACGAGCGCCGGTAACCCTTAAACACTCTGAACTTCACCTCTCAATAGCCTTAAATCCCTTAGCGTCGTCTACCCTGAATAGTGCTTGTAGCGAGAAGCTCACGCAACCTTTAATGAATGTGAAGAGTTTATGTTTGGAAAATGAAACTAGGTTGAGAATGTGTTGAGAGGTTTTGGTAAAGCTTTGCTATTTATATTCTGGATTATGTGGTCTGCAGGTTGAGGGTTGTTTACTCGGTTCACTGAGGATGAGAGAGTTCCCGCGTTTTCAAACCCTTCTCTTTCACTTGGTCTTGAATTTGTTTGAGGACAAACAAAGATCTAAGTCTGGGGAATTGATATAATGCGTTTTTACGCATTCTAACCTTTGTTTTGTAGGTAATTATCGAGTCTTTTATTTTATTTTGAGTCATTTTAGGTCTAAAAGGTGGCAATGGAGGATTGAAGCTCACGGAGAGACTTGGCGAAAATAGAGGAAAAGTGGTTTAGAGAATGTGGAACTCAAATGGACCATTCTCTCTTACAATTTTGTGCGATATCCTGCATCCTCTACGAGCGCCGGGTAACCCTTAAACACTCTGAACTTCACCTCTCAATAGCCTTAAATCCCTTAGCGTCGTCTACCCTGAATAGTGCTTGTAGCGAGAAGCTCACGCAACCTTTAATGAATGTGAAGAGTTTATGTTTGGAAAATGAAACTAGGTTGAGAATGTGTTGAGAGGTTTTGGTAAAGCTTTGCTATTCATATTCTGGATTATGTGGTCTGCAGGTTGAGGGTTGTTTACTCGGTTCACTGAGGATGAGAGAGTTCCCCGTTTTCAAACCCTTCTCTTTCACTTGGTCTTGAATTTGTTTGAGGACAAACAAAGATCTAAGTCTGGGGAATTGATATAATATTTTTGCGCATTCTAACCTTTGTTTTTTTGTAGTATTATCGAGTCTTTTATTTTATTTTGAGTCATTTTAGGTCTAAAAGTGGCTGGAATGGAGGATTGAAGCTCACGGAGAGACTTGGCGAAAATAGGAAAAGTGGTTTAGAGAATGTGGAACTCAAATGGACCCATTCTCTCTTACAATTTTGTGCGATATCCTGCATCCTCTACGAGCGCCGGTAACCCTTAAACACTCTGAACTTCACCTCTCAATAGCCTTAAATCCCTTAGTCGTCGTCTACCCTGAATAGTGCTTGTAGCGAGAAGCTCACGCAACCTTTAATGAATGTGAAGAGTTTATGTTTGGAAAATGAAACTAGGTTGAGAATGTGTTGAGAGGTTTTGGTAAAAGCTTTGCTATTCATATTCTGGATTATGTGGTCTGTAGGTTGAGGTTGTTTACTCGGTTCACTGAGGATGAGAGAGTTCCCGCGTTTTCAAACCCTTCTCTTTCACTTGGTCTTGAATTTGTTTGAGACAAACAAAGATCTAAGTCTGGGGGAATTGATATAATGCGTTTTTGACGCATTCTAACCTTTGTTTGTTTGGTAATTATCGAGTTTTATTTTATTTGAGTCATTTTAGGTCTAAAAGGTGGCTGGAATGGAGGATTGAAGCTCACGGAGAGACTTGGCGAAAATGGAGGAAAAGTGGTTTAGAGAATGTGGAACTCAAATGGACCCATTCTCTCTTACAATTTTGTGCGATATCCTGCATCCTCTACGAGCGCCGGGTAACCCTTAAACACTCTGAACTTCACCTCTCAATAGCCTTAAATCCTTAGCGTCGTCTACCCTGAATAGTGCTTGTAGCGAGAAGCTCACGCAACCTTTAATGAATGTGAAGAGTTTATGTTTGGAAAATGAAACTAGGTTGAGAATGTGTTGAGAGGTTTTGGTAAAGCTTTGCTATTCATATTCTGGATTATGTGGTCTGCAGGTTGAGGGTTGTTTACTCGGTTCACTGAGGATGAGAGAGTTCCCGCGTTTTCAAACCCTTCTCTTTCACTTGGTCTTGAATTTGTTTGAGGACAAACAAAGATCTAAGTCTGGGGAATTGATATAATGCGTTTTTGACGCATTCTAACCTTTGTTTTGTAGGTAATTATCGAGTCTTTTATTTTATTTTGAGTCATTTTAGGTCTAAAAGGTGGCTGGAATGGAGGATTGAAGCTCACGGAGAGACTTGGCGAAAATGAGGAAGTGGTTTAGAGAATGTGGAACTCAAATGGGCCCATTCTCTCTTACAATTTTGTGCGATATCCTGCATCCTCTACGAGCGCCGGGTAACCCTTAAACACTCTGAACTTCACCTCTCAATAGCCTTAAATCCCTTAGCGTCGTCTACCCTGAATAGTGCTTGTAGCGAGAAGCTCACGCAACCTTTAATGAATGTGAAGAGTTTATGTTTGGAAAATGAAACTAGGTTGAGAATGTGTTGAGAGGTTTTGGTAAAGCTTTGCTATTCATATTCTGGATTATGTGGTCTGCAGGTTGAGGGTTGTTTACTCGGTTCACTGAGGATGAGAGAGTTCCCGCGTTTTCAAACCCTTCTCTTTCACTTGGTCTTGAATTTGTTTGAGGACAAACAAAGATCTAAGTCTGGGGAATTGATATAATGCGTTTTTGACGCATTCTAACCTTTGTTTTGTAGGTAATTATCGAGTCTTTTATTTTATTTTGAGTCATTTTAGGTCTAAAAGGTGGCTGGAATGGAGGATTGAAGCTCACGGAGAGACTTGGCGAAAATGAGGAAAGTGGTTTAGAGAATGTGGAACTCAAATGGGCCCATTCTCTCTTACAATTTTGTGCGATATCCTGCATCCTCTACGAGCGCCGGGTAACCCTTAAACACTCTGAACTTCACCTCTCAATAGCCTTAAATCCTTAGCGTCGTCTACCCTGAATAGTGCTTGTAGCGAGAAGCTCACGCAACCTTTAATGAATGTGAAGAGTTTATGTTTGGAAAATGAAACTAGGTTGAGAATGTGTTGAGAGGTTTTGGTAAAGCTTTGCTATTCATATTCTGGATTATGTGGTCTGCAGGTTGAGGGTTGTTTACTCGGTTCACTGAGGATGAGAGAGTTCCCGCGTTTTCAAACCCTTCTCTTTCACTTGGTCTTGAATTTGTTTGAGGACAAACAAAGATCTAAGTCTGGGGAATTGATATAATGCGTTTTTGGCATTCTAACCTTTGTTTTTAGGTAATTATCGAGTCTTTTATTTTATTTTGAGTCATTTTAGGTCTAAAAGGTGGCTGGAATGGAGGATTGAAGCTCACGGAGACTTGGCGAAAATGAGGAAAAGTGGTTTAGAGAATGTGGAACTCAAATGGGCCCATTCTCTCTTACAATTTTGTGCGATATCCTGCATCCTCTACGAGCGCGGGTAACCCTTAAACACTCTGAACTTCACCTCTCAATAGCCTTAAATCCCTTAGCGTCGTCTACCCTGAATAGTGCTTGTAGCGAGAAGCTCACGCAACCTTTAATGAATGTGAAGAGTTTATGTTTGGAAAATGAAACTAGGTTGAGAATGTGTTGAGAGGTTTTGGTAAAGCTTTGCTATTCATATTCTGGATTATGTGGTCTGAGGTTGAGGGTTGTTTTACTCGGTTCACTGAGGATGAGAGAGTTCCCGCGTTTTCAAACCCTTCTCTTTTCAATTGTTTGGAGAAAGTCTGATTGATATAATGCGTTTTTGACGCATTCTAACCTTTGTTTTGTAGGTATTATCGAGTCTTTTATTTTATTTTGAGTCATTTTAGGTCTAAAAGGTGGCTGGAATGGAGGATTGAAGCTCACGGAGAGACTTGGCGAAAATAGAGGAAAGTGGTTTAGAGAATGTGGAACTCAAATGGACCCATTCTCTCTTACAATTTTGTGCGATATCCTGCATCCTCTACGAGCGCCGGGTAACCCTTAAACACTCTGAACTTCACCTCTCAATAGCCTTAAATCCCTTAGCGTCGTCTACCCTGAATAGTGCTTGTAGCGAGAAGCTCACGCAACCTTTAATGAATGTGAAGAGTTTATGTTTGGAAAATGAAACTAGGTTGAGAATGTGTTGAGAGGTTTTGGTAAAGCTTTGCTATTCATATTCTGGATTATGTGGTCTGCAGGTTGAGGTTGTTTACTCGGTTCACTGAGGATGAGAGAGTTCCCGCGTTTTCAAACCCTTCTCTTTCACTTGGTCTTGAATTTGTTTGAGGACAAACAAAGATCTAAGTCTGGGGAATTGATATAATACGTTTTTGACGCATTCTAACCTTTGTTTTGTAGGTAATTATCGAGTCTTTTATTTTATTTTGAGTCATTTTAGGTCTAAAAGGTGGCTGGAATGGAGGATTGAAGCTCACGGAGAGACTTGGCGAAAATGGGAAAGTGGTTTAGAGAATGTGGAACTCAAATGGGCCCATTCTCTCTTACAATTTTGTGCGATATCCTGCATCCTCTACGAGCGCCGGGTAACCCTTAAACACTCTGAACTTCACTCAATAGCCTTAAATCCCTTAGCGTCGTCTACCCTGAATAGTGCTTGTAGCGAGAAGCTCACGCAACCTTTAATGAATGTGAAGAGTTTATGTTTGGAAAATGAAAAGGTTGAGAATGTGTTGAGAGGTTTGGTAAAGCTTTGCTATTCATATTCTGGATTATGTGGTCTGCAGGTTGAGGTTGTTTACTCGGTTCACTGAGGATGAGAGAGTTCCCGCGTTTTCAAACCCTTCTCTTTCACTTGGTCTTGAATTTGTTTGAAAAAAAAAGATCTAAGTCTGGGGAATTGATATAATTTTTTGCGTTTTAATTTTGTTTGTAGTATAATATCGAGTTTTTATTTTATTTTGAGTCATTTTTTAGGTCTAAAAGGTGCCTGGAATGGAGGATTGAACCTCACGGAGAGACTTGCCGAAAATAAGGAAAAGTGGTTTAGAGAATGTGGAACTCAAATGGACCCATTCTCTCTTACAATTTTGTGCGATATCCTGCATCCTCTGCGAGCGCCGGGTAACCCTTAAACACTCTGAACTTCACCTCTCAATAGCCTTAAATCCCTTAGCGTCGTCTACCCTGAATAATGCTTGTAGCGAGAAGCTCACGCAACTTTTAATGAATTTGAAGAGTTTATGTTCGGAAAATGAAACTAGGTTGAGAAGGTGTTGAGAGGTTTTGGTAAAGCTTTGCTATTTATATTCTGGATTATGTGGTCTGCAGGTTGAGGGTTGTTTACTCGGTTCACTGAGGATGAGAGAGTTCCCGCGTTTTCAAACCTTCTCTTTCACTTGGTCTTGAATTTGTTTGAGGACAAACAAAGATCTAAGTCTGGGGAATTGATATAATGCAGTTTTGGCGCATTCTAACCTTTGTTTTGTAGGTATTATCGAGTCTTTTATTTTATTTTGAGTCATTTTAGGTCTAAAAGGTGGCTGGAATGGAGGATTGAAGCTCACGGAGACTTGGCGAAAATGAGGAAAAGTGGTTTAGAGAATGTGGAACTCAAATGGACCCATTCTCTCTTACAATTTTGTGCGATATCCTGCATCCTCTACGAGCGCCGGGTAACCCTTAAACACTCTGAACTTCACCTCTCAATAGCCTTAAATCCCTTAGCGTCGTCTACCCTGAATAGTGCTTGTAGCGAGAAGCTCACGCAACCTTTAATGAATGTGAAGAGTTTATGTTTGGAAAATGAAACTAGGTTGAGAATGTGTTGAGAGGTTTTGGTAAAGCTTTGCTATTCATATTCTGGATTATGTGGTCTGCAGGTTGAGGGTTGTTTACTCGGTTCACTGAGGATGAGAGAGTTCCCGCGTTTTCAAACCCTTCTCTTTCACTTGGTCTTCAATTTGTTTGAGGACAAACAAAGATCTAAGTCTGGGGAATTGATATAATGCGTTTTTGACGCATTCTAACCTTTGTTTTGTAGGTATTATCGAGTCTTTTATTTTATTTTGAGTCATTTTAGGTCTAAAAGGTGGCAATGGAGGATTGAAGCTCACGGAGAGACTTGGCGAAAATGGAGGAAAAGTGGTTTAGAGAATGTGGAACTCAAATGGACCCATTCTCTCTTACAATTTTGCGATATCCTGCATCCTCTACGAGCGCCGGGTAACCCTTAAACACTCTGAACTTCACCTCTCAATAGCCTTAAATCCCTTAGCGTCGTCTACCCTGAATAGTGCTTGTAGCGAGAAGCTCACGCAACCTTTAATGAATGTGAAGAGTTTATGTTTGGAAAATGAAACTAGGTTGAGAATGTGTTGAGAGGTTTTGGTAAAGCTTTGCTATTCATATTCTGGATTATGTGGTCTGCAGGTTGAGGGTTGTTTACTCGGTTCACTGAGGATGAGAGGTTCCCGCGTTTTCAAACCCTTACTTGGTCTTGAATTTGTTTGAGGACAAACAAAGATCTAAGTCTGGGGAATTGATATAATGTTTTTGGCGCATTCTAACCTTTGTAGGTAATTATCGAGTCTTTTATTTTATTTTGAGTCATTTTAGGTCTAAAAGGTGGCTGAATGGAGGATTGAAGCTCACGGAGAGACTTGGCGAAAAAGTGGTTTAGAGAATGTGGAACTCAAATGGACCCATTCTCTCTTACAATTTTGTGCGATATCCTGCATCCTCTACGAGCGCCGGGTAACCCTTAAACACTCTGAACTTCACCTCTCAATAGCCTTAAATCCCTTAGCGTCGTCTACCCTGAATAGTGCTTGTAGCGAGAAGCTCACGCAACCTTTAATGAATGTGAAGAGTTTATGTTTGGAAAATGAAACTAGGTTGAGAATGTGTTGAGAGGTTTTGGTAAAGCTTTGCTATTCATATTCTGGATTATGTGGTCTGCAGGTTGAGGGTTGTTTACTCGGTTCACTGAGGATGAGAGAGTTCCCGCGTTTTCAAACCCTTCTCTTTCACTTGGTCTTGAATTTGTTTGAGGACAAACAAAGATCTAAGTCTGGGGAATTGATATAATGCGTTTTTGCGCATTCTAACCTTTGTTTTGTAGGTAATTATCGAGTCTTTTATTTTATTTTGAGTCATTTTAGGTCTAAAAGGTGGCTGGAATGGAGGATTGAAGCTCACGGAGAGACTTGGCGAAAATAGGAAAAGTGGTTTAGAGAATGTGGAACTCAAATGGGCCCATTCTCTCTTACAATTTTGTGCGATATCCTGCATCCTCTACGAGCGCGGGTAACCCTTAAACACTCTGAACTTCACTCTCAATAGCCTTAAATCCCTTAGCGTCAAGCTCACGCAACCTTTAATGAATGTGAAGAGTTTATGTTTGGAAAATGAAACTAGGTTGAGAATGTGTTGAGAGGTTTTGGTAAAGCTTTGCTATTCATATTCTGGATTATGTGGTCTGCAGGTTGAGGGTTGTTTACTCGGTTCACTGAGGATGAGAGAGTTCCCGCGTTTTCAAACCCTTCTCTTTCACTTGGTCTTGAATTTGTTTGAGGACAAACAAAGATCTAAGTCTGGGAATTGATATATATGCGTTTTTGGCATTCTAACCTTTGTTTTGTAGGTATTTTATCGAGTCTTTTATTTTATTTTGAGTCATTTTAGGTCTAAAAGGTGGCTGGAATGGAGGATTGAAGCTCACGGAGAGACTTGGCGAAAATGGAGGAAAAGTGGTTTAGAGAATGTGGAACTCAAATGGACCCATTCTCTCTTACAATTTTTGCGATATCCTGCATCCTCTACGAGCGCCGGGTAACCCTTAAACACTCTGAACTTCACCTCTCAATAGCCTTAAATCCCTTAGCGTCGTCTACCCTGAATAGTGCTTGTAGCGAGAAGCTCACGCAACCTTTAATGAATGTGAAGAGTTTATGTTTGGAAAATGAAACTAGGTTGAGAATGTGTTGAGAGGTTTTGGTAAAGCTTTGCTATTCATATTCTGGATTATGTGGTCTGCAGGTTGAGGGTTGTTTACTCGGTTCACTGAGGATGAGAGAGTTCCCGCGTTTTCAAACCCTTCTCTTTCACTTGGTCTTGAATTTGTTTGAGGACAAACAAAGATCTAAGTCTGGGGAATTGATATAATGCGTTTTTGACGCATTCTAACCTTTGTTTTGTAGGTATTATCGAGTCTTTTATTTTATTTTGAGTCATTTTAGGTCTAAAAGGTGGCTGGAATGGAGGATTGAAGCTCACGGAGAGACTTGGCGAAAATGGAGGAAAAGTGGTTTAGAGAATGTGGAACTCAAATGGACCCATTCTCTCTTACAATTTTGTGCGATATCCTGCATCCTCTACGAGCGCCGGGTAACCCTTAAACACTCTGAACTTCACCTCTCAATAGCCTTAAATCCCTTAGCGTCGTCTACCCTGAATAGTGCTTGTAGCGAGAAGCTCACGCAACCTTTAATGAATGTGAAGAGTTTATGTTTGGAAAATGAAACTAGGTTGAGAATGTGTTGAGAGGTTTTGGTAAAGCTTTGCTATTCATATTCTGGATTATGTGGTCTGCAGGTTGAGGGTTGTTTACTCGGTTCACTGAGGATGAGAGAGTTCCCGCGTTTTCAAACCCTTCTCTTTCACTTGGTCTTGAATTTGTTTGAGGACAAACAAAGATCTAAGTCTGGGGAATTGATATAATGCATTTTTGACGCATTCTAACCTTTGTTTTGTAGGTATTATCGAGTCTTTTATTTTATTTTGAGTCATTTTAGGTCTAAAAGGTGGCTGGAATGGAGGATTGAAGCTCACGGAGAGACTTGGCGAAAATGGAGGAAAAGTGGTTTAGAGAATGTGGAACTCAAATGGACCCATTCTCTCTTACAATTTTGTGCGATATCCTGCATCCTCTACGAGCGCCGGGTAACCCTTAAACACTCTGAACTTCACCTCTCAATAGCCTTAAATCCCTTAGCGTCGTCTACCCTGAATAGTGCTTGTAGCGAGAAGCTCACGCAACCTTTAATGAATGTGAAGAGTTTATGTTTGGAAAATGAAACTAGGTTGAGAATGTGTTGAGAGGTTTTGGTAAAGCTTTGCTATTCATATTCTGGATTATGTGGTCTGCAGGTTGAGGGTTGTTTACTCGGTTCACTGAGGATGAGAGAGTTCCCGCGTTTTCAAACCCTTCTTTCACTTGGTCTTGAATTTGTTTGAGGACAAACAAAGATCTAAGTCTGGGAATTGAATAATACGTTTTTGACGCATTCTAACCTTTGTTTTGTAGGTAATTATCGAGTCTTTTATTTTATTTTGAGTCATTTTAGGTCTAAAAGGTGGCTGGAATGGAGGATTGAAGCTCACGGAGAGACTTGGCGAAAATGGAGGAAAAGTGGTTTAGAGAATGTGGAACTCAAATGGACCCATTCTCTCTTACAATTTTTGCGATATCCTGCATCCTCTACGAGCGGGTAACCCTTAAACACTCTGAACTTCACCTCTCAATAGCCTTAAATCCCTTAGCGTCGTCTACCCTGAATAGTGCTTGTAGCGAGAAGCTCACGCAACCTTTAATGAATGTGAAGAGTTTATGTTTGGAAAATGAAACTAGGTTGAGAATGTGTTGAGAGGTTTTGGTAAAGCTTTGCTATTCATATTCTGGATTATGTGGTCTGCAGGTTGAGGGTTGTTTACTCGGTTCACTGAGGATGAGAGAGTTCCCGCGTTTTCAAACCCTTTTCACTTGGTCTTGAATTTGTTTGAGGACAAACAAAGATCTAAGTCTGGGGAATTGATATAATGCGTTTTTGGCATTCTAACCTTTGTTTTGTAGGTATTATCGAGTCTTTTATTTTATTTTGAGTCATTTTAGGTCTAAAAGGTGGCTGGAATGGAGGATTGAAGCTCACGGAGAGACTTGGCGAAAATGGAGGAAAAGTGGTTTAGAGAATGTGGAACTCAAATGGACCATTCTCTCTTACAATTTTGTGCGATATCCTGCATCCTCTACGAGCGCCGGGTAACCCTTAAACACTCTGAACTTCACCTCTCAATAGCCTTAAATCCCTTAGCGTCGTCTACCCTGAATAGTGCTTGTAGCGAGAAGCTCACGCAACCTTTAATGAATGTGAAGAGTTTATGTTTGGAAAATGAAACTAGGTTGAGAATGTGTTGAGAGGTTTTGGTAAAGCTTTGCTATTCATATTCTGGATTATGTGGTCTGCAGGTTGAGGGTTGTTTACTCGGTTCACTGAGGATGAGAGAGTTCCCGGTTTTTTCAAACCCTTCTCTTTCACTTGGTCTTGAATTTGTTTGAGGACAAACAAAGATCTAAGTCTGGAGAATTGATATAATGCGTTTTTGGCATTCTAACCTTTGTTTTGTAGGTATTATCGAGTCTTTTATTTTATTTTGAGTCATTTTAGGTCTAAAAGGTGGCTGGAATGGAGGATTGAAGCTCACGGAGAGACTTGGCGAAAATGGAGGAAAAGTGGTTTAGAGAATGTGGAACTCAAATGGACCCATTCTCTCTTACAATTTTGTGCGATATCCTGCATCCTCTACGAGCGCCGGGTAACCCTTAAACACTCTGAACTTCACCTCTCAATAGCCTTAAATCCCTTAGCGTCGTCTACCCTGAATAGTGCTTGTAGCGAGAAGCTCACGCAACCTTTAATGAATGTGAAGAGTTTATGTTTGGAAAATGAAACTAGGTTGAGAATGTGTTGAGAGGTTTTGGTAAAGCTTTGCTATTCATATTCTGGATTATGTGGTCTGCAGGTTGAGGGTTGTTTACTCGGTTCACTGAGGATGAGAGAGTTCCCGCGTTTTCAAACCCTTCTCTTTCACTTGGTCTTCAATTTGTTTGAGGACAAACAAAGATCTAAGTCTGGAGAATTGATATAATATTTTTGGCGCATTCTAACCTTTGTTTTGTAGGTATTTATCGAGTCTTTTATTTTATTTTGAGTCATTTTAGGTCTAAAAGGTGGCTGGAATGGAGGATTGAAGCTCACGGAGAGACTTGGCGAAAATGGAGGAAAAGTGGTTTAGAGAATGTGGAACTCAAATGGACCATTCTCTCTTACAATTTTTGCGATATCCTGCATCCTCTACAAGCGGGTAACCCTTAAACACTCTGAACTTCACCTCTCAATAGCCTTAAATCCCTTAGCGTCGTCTACCCTGAATAGTGCTTGTAGTGAGAAGCTCACGCAACCTTTAATGAATGTGAAGAGTTTATGTTTGGAAAATGAAACTAGGTTGAGAATGTGTTGAGAGGTTTTGGTAAAGCTTCTATTCATATTCTGGATTATGTGGTCTGCAGGTTGAGGGTTGTTTACTCGGTTCACTGAGGATGAGAGAGTTCCCGCGTTTTCAAACCCTTCTCTTTCACTTGGTCTTGAATTTGTTTGAGGACAAACAAAGATCTAAGTCTGGGGAATTGATATAATGCGTTTTTGACGCATTCTAACCTTTGTTTTGTAGGTAATTATCGAGTCTTTTATTTTATTTTGAGTCATTTTAGGTCTAAAAGGTGGCTGGAATGGAGGATTGAAGCTCACGGAGAGACTTGGCGAAAATGAGGAAAGTGGTTTAGAGAATGTGGAACTCAAATGGACCATTCTCTCTTACAATTTTGCGATATCCTGCATCCTCTACGAGCGCCGGTAACCTTAAACTCCCTTAATAGCGTCGTCTACCCTGAATAGTGCTTGTAGCGAGAAGCTCACGCAACCTTTAATGAATGTGAAGAGTTTATGTTTGGAAAATGAAACTAGGTTGAGAATGTGTTGAGAGGTTTTGGTAAAGCTTTGCTATTCATATTCTGGATTATGTGGTCTGCAGGTTGAGGGTTGTTTACTCGGTTCACTGAGGATGAGAGAGTTCCCGCGTTTTCAAACCCTTCTCTTTCACTTGGTCTTGAATTTGTTTGAGGACAAACAAAGATCTAAGTCTGGGAATTGATATAATGCGTTTTTGACGCATTCTAACCTTTGTTTTGTAGGTAATTATCGAGTCTTTTATTTTATTTTGAGTCATTTTAGGTCTAAAAGGTGGCTGGAATGGAGGATTGAAGCTCACGGAGAGACTTGGCGAAAATGGAGGAAAAGTGGTTTAGAGAATGTGGAACTCAAATGGACCCATTCTCTCTTACAATTTTGTGCGATATCCTGCATCCTCTACGAGCGCCGGGTAACCCTTAAACACTCTGAACTTCACCTCTCAATAGCCTTAAATCCCTTAGCGTCGTCTACCCTGAATAGTGCTTGTAGCGAGAAGCTCACGCAACCTTTAATGAATGTGAAGAGTTTATGTTTGGAAAATGAAACTAGGTTGAGAATGTGTTGAGAGGTTTTGGTAAAGCTTTGCTATTCATATTCTGGATTATGTGGTCTGCAGGTTGAGGGTTGTTTACTCGGTTCACTGAGGATGAGAGAGTTCCCGTGTTTTCAAACCCTTCTCTTTCACTTGGTCTTGAATTTGTTTGAGGACAAACAAAGATCTAAGTCTGGGGAATTGATATAATGTTTTTGGCATTCTAACCTTTGTTTTGTAGGTATTATCGAGTCTTTTATTTTATTTTGAGTCATTTTAGGTCTAAAAGGTGGCTGGAATGGAGGATTGAAGCTCACGGAGAGACTTGGCGAAAATGAGGAAAAGTGGTTTAGAGAATGTGGAACTCAAATGGACCCATTCTCTCTTACAATTTTGCGATATCCTGCATCCTCTACGAGCGCCGGTAACCCTTAAACACTCTGAACTTCACCTCTCAATAGCCTTAAATCCCTTAGCGTCGTCTACCCTGAATAGTGCTTGTAGCGAGAAGCTCACGCAACCTTTAATGAATGTGAAGAGTTTATGTTTGGAAAATGAAACTAGGTTGAGAATGTGTTGAGAGGTTTTGGTAAAGCTTTGCTATTCATATTCTGGATTATGTGGTCTGCAGGTTGAGGGTTGTTTACTCGGTTCACTGAGGATGAGAGAGTTCCCGCGTTTTCAAACCCTTCTCTTTCACTTGGTCTTGAATTTGTTTGAGGACAAACAAAGATCTAAGTCTGGGGAATTGATATAAATGTTTTTGACGCATTCTAACCTTTGTTTTGTAGGTAATTATCGAGTCTTTTATTTTATTTTGAGTCATTTTAGGTCTAAAAGGTGGCTGGAATGGAGGATTGAAGCTCACGGAGAGACTTGGCGAAAATGGAGGAAAAGTGGTTTAGAGAATGTGGAACTCAAATGGACCCATTCTCTCTTACAATTTTGTGTGATATCCTGCATCCTCTACGAGCGCCGGGTAACCCTTAAACACTCTGAACTTCACCTCTCAATAGCCTTAAATCCCTTAGCGTCGTCTACCCTGAATAGTGCTTGTAGCGAGAAGCTCACGCAACCTTTAATGAATGTGAAGAGTTTATGTTTGGAAAATGAAACTAGGTTGAGAATGTGTTGAGAGGTTTTGGTAAAGCTTTGCTATTCATATTCTGGATTATGTGGTCTGCAGGTTGAGGGTTGTTTACTCGGTTCACTGAGGATGAGAGAGTTCCCGCGTTTTCAAACCCTTCTCTTTCACTTGGTCTTCAATTTGTTTGAGGACAAACAAAGATCTAAGTCTGGGAATTGATATAATACGTTTTTGGCGCATTCTAACCTTTGTTTTGTAGGTAATTATCGAGTCTTTTATTTTATTTTGAGTCATTTTAGGTCTAAAAGGTGGCTGGAATGGAGGATTGAAGCTCACGGAGAGACTTGGCGAAAATGGAGGAAAAGTGGTTTAGAGAATGTGGAACTCAAATGGACCATTCTCTCTTACAATTTTGTGCGATATCCTGCATCCTCTACGAGCGGGTAACCCTTAAACACTCTGAACTTCACCTCTCAATAGCCTTAAATCCCTTAGCGTCGTCTACCCTGAATAGTGCTTGTAGCGAGAAGCTCACGCAACCTTTAATGAATGTGAAGAGTTTATGTTTGGAAAATGAAACTAGGTTGAGAATGTGTTGAGAGGTTTTGGTAAAGCTTTGCTATTCATATTCTGGATTATGTGGTCTGCAGGTTGAGGGTTGTTTACTCGGTTCACTGAGGATGAGAGAGTTCCCGTTTTTCAAACCCTTCTCTTTCACTTGGTCTTCAATTTGTTTGAGGACAAACAAAGATCTAAGTCTGGGGAATTGATATAATGTTTTTGGCATTCTAACCTTTGTTTTGTAGGTATTATCGAGTCTTTTATTTTATTTTGAGTCATTTTAGGTCTAAAAGGTGGCTGGAATGGAGGATTGAAGCTCACGGAGAGACTTGGCGAAAATGAGGAAAGTGGTTTAGAGAATGTGGAACTCAAATGGACCCATTCTCTCTTACAATTTTGTGCGATATCCTGCATCCTCTACGAGCGCCGGGTAACCCTTAAACACTCTGAACTTCACCTCTCAATAGCCTTAAATCCCTTAGCGTCGTCTACCCTGAATAGTGCTTGTAGCGAGAAGCTCACGCAACCTTTAATGAATGTGAAGAGTTTATGTTTGGAAAATGAAACTAGGTTGAGAATGTGTTGAGAGGTTTTGGTAAAGCTTTGCTATTCATATTCTGGATTATGTGGTCTGCAGGTTGAGGTTGTTTACTCGGTTCACTGAGGATGAGAGAGTTCCCGTGTTTTCAAACCCTTCTCTTTCACTTGGTCTTCAATTTGTTTGAGG
>OVBN01000241.1:0-164519 GCA_900406565.1 Turritis glabra
TAAAGCATAAGGTTGCAACACCTTACCATCCCCAGACCAGTGGCCAAGTGGAAGTCTCCAACAAGCAGATAAAAGCTATTCTAGCAAGAGTAGTGGGAGTTTCAAAAAGCGATTGGTCAGTCAAGTTTGATGACACTCTCTGGGATTACAGAACAGCATTCAAGACTCGCATAGGGAGAACTCCATTCCAGCTGCTGTATGGGAAAGCATGTCATCTACCCGTGGAAATTCCTTATGGGCAACTAAGCTTTTGAACCTTGATATCAAGACTGCTCAGGAGAAGAGAGCAATGGACTTGCATGAGCTGGAAGAGATCAGGCTTGAAGCCTACGAAAGTTCTAAGCTCTACAAAGAAAGAACTAAAGCTTTCCATGACAAGACAATCCTTCCTAAGGAATTCAAGGCTGGGGATTAGGTTCTGTTATTCAACTCCAGGCTCAGGCTTTTTCTGGGAAAGCTGAAATCACGATGGTCAGGACTATTTGACAAAGAAGTCCTGCCCTATGGTGCTATAACCCTAGCTGGAAAAGATGGAGCTAAGTTTACAGTGAACGGGCAGCGAGTGAAGCCCTACATGGCTGACATGATCGTTCAAGAAGGAACTTATGTTCCTCTCGGTGAACCGCCCCAAGCATAAGCTCCAGACAAGTCAAGCTCAGTAACTTTAAACAAGCTCACTTGGGAGGAAATCCCATGTTTATCCCTGTTTATATTACTTTTAGTCTTTCGTATTTAGTTTTGCTTCATTTGGTTTTGGTTTTTGTTATTTGTTTTTGATGTTTTTGGTGTTCAGGAGCGAGCAAAAGCCTAAGTGATCAACTCGATGGCCCACTCGATCGGTTTGAACGAGCCCTTGCTCAGCCAACTCACTTAAATGCACTCGACCGCGGCAAGGAAGGAGACAAGGAACTGACTCGATGGCCCACTCGACCCACTTGCTCGAGTCCCTCCAAGCAAGCGCCAAAACTTGATTTCAAATTCAAATCTCCTCAAGTAGCCGACCAAGCGCTGACTCGATGGCCCACTCGAGCGTACGACGGAGCATGTGATCGAGTGGAGCGTTTAGGAGAGTTTGAATTTGAATTCCTTGTACACGCTCCCCCTTGTCTCTTTGCATCCAGCTTATTTTATAAAAGGGAGTCATTCGCCTAACAACTTCTCACCCCTTTCATTTACCAAGCTTTTGCAAACACTCTCCCTTCTCTCCTTTAAACTCCCTTTGAGCTCTCTTTGATTTCGGGAAAAGGCTATCCTAGCCATCTTACTTTGGGTTTTGAGTTGCATCCATCCAGGTTCTTTGAAGATGATCAACCAAATTCTGTTCTCTAAGCCAAGCACTTCTCCAAGGAGAAGGGAACCCGCACGTCATTCATCAGCTGAAGCTATGGCAAGACGTTTCTAGAGGTTGAGGGGATCCGTATCGCAACCAGCTGAACCGATGGAGGTGGAGGACATAACTCGATCAAGAGACCATGAAGAAACTTGGGATCAAGAGGGACCTTGAGTTTTTGTTCGAGATGTGTCACCTAGACACATTCATGAAGCTGAGTATGGAGGCGTATGAAGATGAAACCTAGCACTTCTTGGCATCCTTAAGGGTGCATTTCTATGAGGATGAACCAGACTGCATCTCAGATGGGGGGTTAGGCTTCATCACTTTCAGGGTCAGAAACATCCCTTACTCGCTCACCTTCAAGGAGATCGACGTTTTATTTGGGTTTCCAAGCGGAACGGGAACTGTCCAAGACTTTGATAAGAGTGAGCTTCTCGCGTTGTGGGAGACGATCGGTGGGACAAAAGCTTATTCCTCTTCTAGATCGAAGGGTGCACAGATCAGGAGCCCAGTTTTGAGATATTTTCACAAGTCCATAGCCAGCGTTCTTTTTGCCAGAAGGGTCACAGAGAACGTCATCGATGGTGAATTGCAGATGCTCGACTTAGCTCTTGGAGGAGTCCTAAACACCACCATAAATGGCATGGTTCTAGCTGGGGATAGGTCCGATACAACCATCACCAATGTCTTGCTTGACCAGCTACTGTACTACCGAGATTGGGCAGTGAGGCTACACAAGAAAGGTAGCACAGGGGAGCTGAGCATTGGAGGCGTAGTGACCCCAATACTGGTCGCTTGTGGTGTAGAGCTTCAATCAAAGGAGTATGGTCCTAGGTGGATCGACATTCCACACCTAACAAGAACCCATTTCCTAGACATCGAGAGGGTAAATGAATGCTACCTCTACAAGTTCGTTCACCCAGCTGTTGGTGATGCTCGGATGATACTCCCCAACACCATCGCTACTAAGGTTAGAACCGGAAGCAACATAGACTTCTGGCCATCAACAGACCTTCTCTACATCCCCCAAGCAGAAAGTTTCCAACAAGAAGAAGACCAAGATGAAGAGGATGAAATGGTTGAATATGTAGCAGAGAAGTTCTATTTCCAGGAGTTCGCAACAAACCCGAGACAGAGCCAAGGCATAAGAGAAGCTCACAAGCATGTCAGCATCCTTCAACGGTGGAACAAGTTCCAGGACAAAACCATCAGGGCACTTAAGAACACGGTGAAGGAGCTGTTCGGGTCTATGAAGGAGATGAAAGATCAGATCAAAGAACTTCAAGGGAAGGTTGCTGGTTCATCTTCAAGAAAAGCTAAGCACAACTCAGGAAAGTTGAAGAAGAGCAGCTCTCTGAGGATGGAACTACGTCAAGACCTACCGATGGACCCCCCGAGATCATCCTCGTTCGAGCCAAGACAAAGGAAGAAGAAAGCTGATCGTTAGAAAAGGAAGACAAAGGAGAGCTCGAGCAGACGACTCGATCACTCGATCGAGCCAGCGATCGAGTCCACGATCGAGTCCGTTGATCGAGTGCTCTCTCAACAACACGCAAGAGCCTAGCTACACCAGAGAGAGCATGGATGCACTTGTCTCCACCTACTTCACCAACCCTTGAGCTAACCCTTTCACCCTACCATTGTACTTTCATTTGCATGTTTCATTGTACTTTCATTTGCATGTTCTGTTGTTTCTTCTTGTTGATCTTTAAGTCCTTCTTCAGATTTCTATTACACAAGAGACTGTGTAATTTAAGTTTGGGGGAGGATTTAAGATGTGTTTGATGTTTGTTTCTATGAATCTTATTTTCAATTCGCATACTTGTGTCTGCATAGCATCTAATGCATTGAAAAACCATACAAAAAATTCAAAATTCTATTCATGTAGTTGCATTTGCATTTTAAGATTGAGTCTAGTTGTTTCATTTAGGATTGATGCATTCGCATAGGGGATTATGATGATTATAGCCTTGTAAACATGCTGATTCATTAACCTCGATGCCCTAGTTAGTAGTTGTCTAATGCATATTGAATGAATTTGAGTATAAGACAGCACCATACTTTGAATGCACAATTTGATCTTCCTATCTTAATTGAAGCATGCTGTGATTTGATGCCTTTCCCTACCTACCTGAACCAGAACTTGACTCATAATTATCATGTCTATGCATTGAACTTGAACTCATGGATATACACATACATACTTGGATTCTCTTTCGCCATTTTACCATTCTTGCTAATCCAAGTAGCTGATTCCAATTATTGGAACAGTTTCCATACCATAGCCTAACCTTCTTTCAAACCATGAATATTTACTAAGTGTGAGGTCTTTTCTGATTGAGCTTGGTAGAAAGTGTTAGGTTCGAGCCGACAAGGATAGCATCCCATGTAGTTCTAGTTCACAATTTTTGGACTAGATAGGACTAGGTGGAACCTTGATTTTGGGTTTGGGATTGGTTGATTTTCAGGGAAAGATTAGAAAAAGAAGAAAGAAAGAAAAGGTTAAGAACTCTTAGGAGGGGGAATGTAAAAAAAAAAGAGTTGGTTGTTCTAGTAAAGGATCTGGGCAATATTGATAAGATTGGTTCTGGGCAAAAGAAAGAAAAGATAGAAAAGAGGAACGAAAAGCCAAAAGCTTGAAATGTCTTTGATAAAAAGAAAAAGAGAACCAGAGCTAATAAGGGAAATCCCAATCCACTAGAAGTGACTAAAAATCAGAAGGAAACCTCTCCTAAGAGTAAGAACAGTTAACGGTGTGAGCAAATAAGAAGAGCTCAAGTAAAAGGGTAAAAATAGGACCATCTTCTGGGATTAGAAATAGGAAAGCTGAAATAAGCTTTTGCATCTTCGGGTAGATGGGATTCTGTTCTTGTATGCATAGGTTAGCCCTTACCTTTAGCATTCTTCTAAAGCTCAGTCATTCCTTGAGAGAACCTTGTTATATATTGCTTAAACCATATGCGAAGACACCATATCTGTCTCTTAAACCTTTTTCCATAGCCAAGTGAGTTCATTGAATGTGCATAGCTTGATCCACATTTTCTGCTTAATGAATGTTAAAGGGATTGGTTGATTTGAATGTGTGACTAGGTTGAGACTGAAGTCTGATTGTGTTATGAAGAGTACGGCTAACGTTTTATCAAAAGAACTCGCTCACATTGCATTTTAGAACTATTAACTTGGACATTGATCTTATCATTTCTATCAGCATGCTTTGGTTCTGAGTCCCCGCTTTCAAACCTTTTCTCCAGCTTAAGCTTGTTTGTTCGCTTGAGGACAAGCAAAGACTAAGTTTGGGGGAGTTGATATCTCTGTGTTTTATCTGATTTAGGCACATATTCATCACCCTTTTAGCATTGTTTCATCCTTCATTTGCATCATTTAGGGCCTTTTACTTCTGTTTTGAATACTTAGCCATTCTTGCATCAACATTGCATACACATTCCGCATATGGGGTTAAAACAGGTAATCTGGAGCTTCTAAGGAGTAGGGAAGGAATGGAGGCTTTGGATATGGATAAAGCTAGGAAAGGAGAATGGGACGCAGAGAGAGGAAGACACTCGATCACCCATTCGATGTGAATGATCGAGTGCAAGCTCGAGTCGCACAGAGGAGGAGCTCGATCACCCACTCGACGTGAATGATCGAGTGCAAGCTCGAGTCGCACAGAGGAGGAGCTCGACCACCTGCTCGATCGACAGCTCGACCAGACGATCGAGTGCTCGATCGAGTGGAACCACCGACTCAGCTATTTTGTCTTTTTCCGAATTAGGGTTTTAGCCTAAGACTATAAATATCCCTCTTAACATGACCCATGGGATATGACGTTTTTCCTTAGGGTTTTTCTCTGTACCCACCCAGAACATCCAGATTTTGTAATCCAGATATCTTTTGATCTATTGAGTATTTGCATTTGATTATTTGAAACTTATTTCTCTTCTAATCCTCATATATCTAATATGCAAGTTTTATTGATTTCTAGGTTTGAGTTTATGATGTTCTTCATGAGGTCTAAGTAGTTTTCTAGGGTTCTTGAGGATGGGTTAGATTAGTGAGGATTCCTTAGTCTCCTAGGTCGTTTAAAGTTTAGATTTCTATGAATCCCTTCTGGATTAGTGCTCTTAATGCTAATTTCTCTTTGATCATTTGGAATTTGAACCCAAACGTTTCCACACCCACCAAGTGTTTGATGAAATGTCTGAACCAACTAATTCCAGAGATTTACATATCTAGCCTAAGAGATTAGTTGTCTAGAGTGTTTATTGGCTTTAATAGACTGAAACTTAGTGCCTATTAGGTTAGATTTCGCTAATGAGAATTAGGTCTGGAACTAGCTTAGCTTGATGACTTCTGTCATGAGAGTGGATTAGTCAGCTTATGAGTTTATTGCCTAGGGATTAGCTCTGCTTGAGTTTGTTAAACACCTAGGTTGATTAAGGAGGAATCATCGATCTATTACCCCATCCTTAGGAGCTTGTTGTTATTCTGAATATTCAGTTGCATTTCTCTGTTTCTGTAACTTCTGTAGCTTCTGTTGTTCTGTTGTTTCTGTTAGTTACTGTTAGTTTTAATTGCTTGTTTAAGTTTCTTGTTTATGCTATTTGTTGATTTAGGGTCAAACTGATTTAGTTTTCCGGTTTATCGGTTGGAAACCCTTGACGAGTAAAGGAGAGATCCTAGATATTAAAGACTACGGTCTGAAACGGTTCAGATTACTGGCCGGATCTCGCACTCGATATCACCCCGGTGATATGGGAAACACAACGCCACGAACCTAAGAATTCAACGCAGCCGCACGGGCGGCCTCTCCAGCAGCAAGAGGAAAGATATTTCTAGGAGGAGGATCCTAAAACGCTCCTTGGTGTTCTCCTTCAAGGTGGAGATCGTCTTGAGGTAAGATGTCACCTCCTTGTTCGTTGTTAGCCATCTCAGCTTATTTTTGCTTAGCTAACCTTTTCTGCTTCTTAATAATTCTCTCTAGCTTCCCTAGATCTTCCTGTGGTTCAGAAAGATGTGATAAGCCTTTGCTACGGATCATACACCTGAAAACACAGAAGGAAAAAGAAACAAAGAGAGAGTTAGTACTTTAAATAAAAACACTCTAGACTAAAAACTAATCTTAAATCTCTAGGTAACGCAATTGGTCCCCGGCAACAGCACAACTTGATTGCTCGAGTAATTATCTGATACACTTAACCGCTAGGTACTATAAACGGGATCGATCCACAAGGACCAATGGTACTCTAAAGATTTATGAGATTTGTAATTAGCTAAAGCGGTAAGATGTTTGTTTGTTTTCAAGACTTGTAAATAAAAATGCAAAGAAGTAAAACGATTAAACTTATAAGATAAAGGCATTGGGCTAGATGGTATTTCAGAGATCAATGAATGATAGAAATTTAGAAACATGGAGTTCAACTATTAAGTTATGTTTTCGAACATGAAAACGAAAATAAACTAATCCTCTCTCAAGGCATTAGCCACTAAACTTGACTCAGATTGCCCTCACCCATCCCTCACACAATGCGACGCGATACAGAAGTCCGTCTCTGTACCATCGCTACCATATAACCGTATAATTATATATATATATATATGCAATAAACACTTAACATAAACAATGTGAACAAATAATTGGGTTGAATCATCTATATCCCTATGTCTAATTTAAACAAGCAAACTAGCTAGATTCGATCATTGAAACATAACACATTTAGTTACTAAGCTATCAGTAACTAGAATCCTCGAACAAAATACAGAAGTTTGCGGAATATCCTCACCTTTGCAAAGTCGAAAACTGTGGTTTCTGAACCTCGAATGGTTAAACCGACTCCGGATCTGAAACCAGAACAAAAAATTGAGTCAGACCGTCTTTTTAACAACGAAAAACGGTTTTTGGATCAACCGGTCAAAGTCAACGGTCAACCCCGAAAAATAAACGGTCAACGGTCAACCCGAACCGGTCAACGATCAACCCGGTAAAACCGGTCCGGTTAACCTAAACCGGGAATCAATTGATTTAAACCGATCGGTTAACCTAAACCAAAATCAAATCAAAATCAACTGAATTAAACCGACCGGTTAACCTAAACCGGTCAGCGGAGAGATTTCGACGACGGCTTACCAGAAAAGTCAGCGGCAGCGAGACGGCAGCTGCTTCCCGGCGGCGAGACGGCGGCGGCTTCCCGGCGGCGAACGGACGGTGGCCGATCGCGGTGGCTCCGGCGAGTGACGGCGGTTCCTGCGACAGGCGGCTGCGCGTGGACGTCACGCGCGTGGCGGCGCGTCCGACCGCAGTTTTGGCTGAGCTAAGTGTCTCCGGCTTCGTCTCATCATCACGAATCCGATGGTGGCCTTAGATTTGCGAGATTCGAAGCGGTTAGAGAGAGATCTTAAAAATACTAAATGGTCCAAAACTAAAAGCTTTAAAACTCGGTTTTCGGAGTTACGTTCGGTTAAACTTGGCGGTTGCTTGGTCGACCTAGGCTCGGGAGACGGTTCGACGGCGGTTCACGGTGGTGCTTTCTCCGGAGTGGAATTTCTGCAGAGTTTCGATAGTCGGGAGAGTTTGTGGAAATAATGAAGGAGACAAGTGCTATTTATAGAGAAAATAGGGAAGGGTACCTAGGGTTTGGAATTGGGCTTTGATGGGTTTCAGTAAATATTGGGTTTGTGCTTGACCCAACATTTGGGCTATTACAATAATTTTGGCTCAAAACAATGCAATGTTGGAACGAAAGAGAAAAGCGACGATCAGTGATCAACACAACGCAATGTTGCCATTCCAAGAATCTGAATAAGTGTAGATTCATGGCTCTAGCAGAATTTCTCTGACGAACCTTCTTCCGATCTCACCTCAATTCATCTCGTTCGCTGGAGTGTGATATATCATGGTTTTTACGGTTTTTAACCATGATATAAGAGTCGTTTTTAGAGTCTTTTTAGTGTATTTCGAATCTTTTAGAGTCTTTGCAGGTCTAGGAACGTTTTGGACTTATTTGGAGATTATAGGACATTTTGGAGCAAGCCGAGAAGCTGCGCTGAAGAAACCAACTCGGAGAGCAAAATTGGTGTGAGTGTCGATCGACACTAGCCATTAGTGTCGGTCGACACCAATATCTGACGGCAATCGAATTTCCAATCTTTTTGAAGTTTTGAAGAATTGCAAATTTGGCCCAGAAGTTGTCCCTGTTTACAAATAAAGCCCAAAACGTGTTTTAGCCTATTTATAGGATTTTAAGGTCATTGTTTAGACCTATGCTTAGAATACTTGATTTTTGAGCAGCCACCTCTTCAGGGATTTTTTGGAGAAGATTTCTAAACTTTTTTTTTCTTCTTTTTATGTTCTTAATGCAATTTATTTCTTTCATGATTTGTGTTTCATTGATCATGTCTGAGTAATTTCCCTGTTAGGTTTAGGGTTTTCAAAAGAATTCATGCATTGTTAGGTTGTTAGATTGTTAGGATTGAATCTATAGAGTTCTTCATCTAGATTGTGTTTATTGCTTATTCTAGCTTAGCTACCTAAAATCTGATCTTAGGTTGATTAGTTGACACGAAAGTGTAATTGATTGCCTGAACTATCTTAGATGAGCAAAATACCCTATTCGCAAAGAGATTTGGTTTAGGGATTTTGTGAACATATCAAACCTGAACTTTAATGCTTGTTTAATTTGAAGAATTCGCAAAGAGATTTGGGATTCTAAAATTTAGGCATAGTTAATCTTCGCAACGAAAGTTGGTTGATTTTACATTAGTGATTTGAGTTCTAGAATGGTTCTTAATTACAATCCTGATAATCGTTTTGTTCTGCAATTCTGAATTTCCTGAGATTTTCCCTAAGCTTAGCTTTTCTCCCATTCATCTTACAACATGATTTTAATTCTCTTGCTATTTTTAACTTACAATTTCTTCTGTTTAGCTATATTTCCAAACTGATAATCTATTGTGTGAACATTAGTCCTTGTGGATTCGATCCCTAAGTACTACAGTGATCTCTTAATTTGAGAGAGTAGCTCAAGGGTAAATTTGAGCATATCAGAGTGTCGAGATTTTCATCTCCTTTCCCCAATAGGGACTAGGTATGGAGGAGGTGATGGTGGAGAAGATCCGACAAGAGGGGAAGAGAGAAGAGAGAAGAGATCCGGTTAGAGGAGAGAGTGAAGCAATCTAGAGAAAGGGGAAGAGAGAGAAGATTCGAGGAGAGGAAGAGATAGAATCATATAAGAAGAGACAGATTTTTTGAGAAAGATGGAGTAGTCCGGCGAATATCCAAAAAAAAACTGAAAAAGAAAATCGATGTCATGTCCTTTTTAAAAAGAACATGAATTATTGAAAAAACAAATCGTTTAGAAGAAATAATGTGTTATTTAAAATTAAAATATTTTAAAATATTATAGCGTAGTCGTCGGTCTCCAATCATGATTTTCAGTGATAGAGAAGAAAGCGGATTTGTTAAAATGACATGGAATATGTATTAATTACATATTATCTAACAGAATTACATGTTATATGTAAAAAACTAGTGTATTTTTAAAACAATAGTGTGATATATTAAAGGATAGCGTTTAGCAAAAAATAGCATGTTAAAATTTTATGAAGCCGCTTCATAAATAATAATTACACGAAACTGAAAAGAAAAAATACAAAAATTAGAGAAACCATCAGCGAAGTTTCCAAAAAAAAAGGGCAAAAAAACCCAAGAAAACCGCCATCTAGTTTTTTTTTTGCTCTTTAATACCTAAACTTTTAAAATTGGAATAAAAACACTTCTTTTAATTAAAATTGTCTAAAAAAGTATTAGTGTTTTATCGGTTGGTTCGTATGCAAGAGTTAACGGCCATAACAGCGGGTGACGGAATCGCTAACCAGAGTTGAAAACTAACGACACGTGCGTAATGAGACAACAAATGAAGACACTGTTGCCCCTGTTTTTCTTCGAAATCGATTTGGGATCAAAAACCCTAAATTGAAATTCTTCTCTTCTCCTTCTCTTCTTCGCCGAGAACAATTGAATCGATGATTGTGGGCATTTGATTACTCAGCTTGATTGCGGAGAGATGAGGTATGCAATCGGCGAGGTAATTTCTAGTTTTAGGTATCGCGATTTTTTTGGGTTGGAGATGAGTGTTCGATTTGTTTATGATTCATTTTATTTATGAATATTTGGTTTGTTTATGATTTTTTGGGAAATCGATTAGTTTTTTTAACTTGGTTACATGCTTAATCTATCAATGTCCAGTGCTTTCAGGTGCCTGAAACTCAATTTATACTTCGGAGGAGATGTCTCGTTCAAGGATGAGTCGTTCACCTACATTGGAGGATTTGAGTCGAAAGATATGTTGATGGATCCTGATTTGATGACATGGAGTATCTTCGATGAATTCTGCAAACATAATGGAGTATCTGGTGCAGTGGAAGAAGTCTGGTTCAAGCTTCCACACGAAGACATAGCTTCAGTAAGAGTTATCCCTACAGACAAAGACAGTTGGGTTAGGCAGTTGTATAGTGAAGCTTTGATTGGTGGTGAAGTAGACATATACATTCAACAAAGTGTGTCTGAACCTACACCGTTTCCTCTGTCTCAGCATGGTGAGCAAGGTGTTGTTGAAGACAATGAGGAGTCTGAAGAAGAGGTTGAAGGAGAAAAAACTGCTGAGGAACAAAGAGTACAAGATGAGGGAGAGGATCCAATAGAAGAAGTAAGGCAAGATGATCCTCGGTTTGGTGCCTTTTTGAAGAAGTGCATACAAATACTGAAGTTGTTGGTCAGGATACTCACCAAACCCAGGAAGAAGAAGCTGTTGGTCATGAGACTCACCAAACACAGGAAGAAGATGAAGGTGAATTTGAGAGGATGTTGAAACAAGGTGTCATTGCAAGATTATTCAGAGATGAAGCAAGAAGGAGGCCGTCTTTGAGATGGACTGACATTAAGGATGAGATTATGAGGAGGTACACGATATCAGTTTCTAAGTGGATATGCCAAAAAACAAGAAGAATGACGTTTGATTTGGTTATAGAAACACAAAGACAACAGTATGCAAAGCTCTAGGATTATGAGGGTGAGCTTCAGAGGTATAATAAGGACACCCACATAGAGATAGTTACCATTCCACACACTAATGGTAAGCCACAATTTGATAAGTTCTACATATGCTTTGGGAAGTTAAGAAGAACATGGAAGAGTTGTTGTCGGCCTATTATTGGACTTGATGGGGCTTTCTTGAAATGGGAATTGAAGGGTGAGATTCTAGCAGCTGTAGGCAGGGATGCAGACAATATGATTTATCCTATAGCTTGGACAATAGTTAGAGTGGAGGAAAATGAATCATGGGCTTGGTTTGACGAGAAGCTGAGGAAGGATTTGGATTTGGGTTTAGGAAATGGTCTATCTGTTATTTCAGATAAGCAGAAGGGCTTAATCAATGTTGTTGCTGATTTACTTCCAGATGCAGAACACATGCATTGTGCTCGACACATTTATGCTGATTGGAAGAAGGCATATGGTGATTACTGTCATGAAAGTTACTTATGGGCTATTGCATACAGTGCAACGGAAGGGGATTACATGTGAAAGATGGATGCTTTGAAAGCATATGATCAACCTGCACATGAGGATTTGCTGAAATCAGAACCAAGTACATGGTGCAGAGCCTTTTTTAGTTGTAATTCTAGCTGTGAGGATGTTTGCAACAGTCTATCTGAGAGCTTCAACAGAACAATTAAGGAAGCAAAGAAGTTGCCAGTGATAAATATGCTCGAGGAAGTCAGGAGACTAGGCATGAAGCGTATATCTAAGCTGTGTAAGAAGACAGAGAAATGTA
This sequence comes from Turritis glabra, assembly GCA_900406565.1. Classification (NCBI taxonomy): domain Eukaryota; kingdom Viridiplantae; phylum Streptophyta; class Magnoliopsida; order Brassicales; family Brassicaceae; genus Turritis; species Turritis glabra. The sequence continues at coordinate 12,160 of OVBN01000241.1, forward strand.
AGACTAGGTTCCCACCAAAAATAATGGAGACACTTGAAGCCAACCGGAAGTCAAGCAAGTTTTGTTTAGTCCTCAAAAGTGGTCATAACAAATATGAGGTTATAGAAGGTAGTGGTAGCTTCTTGGTCAATATCCTCCTTAGAGAGTGTGCTTGTAACCAGTAGAATCTCACAGGCATACCTTGTCCACATGGAATATATGTCATTATAGAACACAACCGTGATCCAGAAGAGTAAGTGTTTACTTAATAAACTATAAACTTTGTCATTTACCAAAAACTGTCTACATTGATAAAATTTCTTCTATGTAGCTATGTTGATAGACATTTGGAAACAACTATCTGGCAAGCGGCCTATAAGGACAACATTGAACCTGTAAATGGAGAAAGATTGTGGAAGATAACCGGCAAAGGACCAATTGAAGTGCCTGATAAGAGGAAAAGACTAGGGCGCCCAAAGAAGTTTGATAGGATAAAGGAGCCAGGTGAATCATCTACCAATCCAACAAATCTAACAAGAGAATGAAAACCAGTGACTTATAGCAATTGTAAGCAAATAGGTCACAATAAGGGAACCTGCAAAATACTTGCTGTACAATCACCTCCTCCACGCAAAAAGGGGAGACCAAGGAAGTGTCTAGTTAGTAATATGACTTGGTACTTGTAATATGATCTTTGTTTCCCTTTGATTATAGCAATAAGTAATCAGAATTTTCATAGGATGATGATGATCCATGGAGCATCCACAATGCACCAAAGAGGTGGAAGACTACTCAAATCCAATCCACACCACTTGCTGCTGAAAGCCAATCCACACAAATTCCTCGGCATTCAACTCCTCCAGCAGCTATTCCAAGTGGTAGAGGACGAGCGTGGAGACGTCCTCCTGGAAGTCGAAATGGTCAAGGCAAGGGTCGTGGCAAGGGTCGTAGTAAAGAATCCGATAAAGCTCCTAAACCGCCTGTCTTTTTTATGTCCCCTTGGACTGATAAGGTCTTTGATGTTTAGCGACCTGAAAACAAGTAGGATGATTTGTGTACTACATAGGATAACATATGTCCTCTTTGTGTGCTTTGTAGGATGATTTTTATGTAGGATGATGTCTTGGTTTTGGTAGGATCTTGATTTGTTTTTGGTGGGATCTTTACCGTTTCAAACTAAACGGCTCTTTTGGATCAATTAAATTAGGATGATTTGATTTCAAACAGAAAGTTACAAGTTCATATCACAACAACAGAGTTAACAACTTCAACCAACAACCTAGAGACAACATAACAACAACGAAACCTCCCTAACATAACCTACTTCTTACCCATTCCAAGGATCATCGCAATGACAACAATGAAACCTCCCCAAGACAACATGATGAACTGCTGAAGCATTTTTTCCCTCTCATTAGCTGCCATAACTTCATTTTCAAGCTTCTTTTTCTCTTCCTCGTGTTTGTTCATTAAATTACTTGAGGCATTACTGGAACCAGTTACAAGTTGTTCATTCATTGCCCTTAGAGATTCCTTAAGTACCTTTATTTCATCTTTTTGCTCACGAACCTCATCTCTCGCTTCCCGGATTATCATTTGTCCATGACTTTGTAGCCGTCGTTGCTCTACCGCAATTGCAAAGAGGACCCCAGCTCCGACTACTCGAATTTGCATCAGATTCTGAACTTTGGCTCATCATTTTATGATCTCGGCGAAGAAGAGAAGGAGAAGAGAAGAACTTATATTTCAATTTAGGGTTTTCGATCCTAAATCGATTTGGGGGAAAAATAGGGGTAAACAGTGTCTTTATTTGTTGTCTCATTACGCACGATTCGTTAGCTTTCAACTCTGGTTAGCGATTCCGTCACCTGCTATCACGGTTGTTAACTCCTGCGTATGATTCAGCCAACCGAAAAAACACTAATATTTTTTCAAACAATGTTAATTAAACGAAGTGTTTTTATTCCAATTTTAAAAGTATAGGTATTAAACGGCAAAAAAAGAAATAGATGGTGGTTTTTTGGTTTTTTTTTCAAAAAAAAAAGGTAAGATCCATGGAGGAGGCCGTTGAAGTAGCAAGATTTCTGGAAGAAGGTGTGGGATCCGGCGAAGTGGAAAGATATATATATAGTGATACGGGGCAAAGAGCGAGAGTATTTCGTCGCGAGGACTGATGGACCTTCACCGACGAAGAAAACGAAAGAGAATGAGTGAAATGGCGATGAAGAAAAAGATGGATTTATTTCTGAGACTCGTTCTAATTCGAATCATCATAAATTGATGATGATGGTGTTTCGTAGAGAGGTGATGATGGTGTTTCATAGCGAGATGACTGAAAGGCTGTGGTGTTTTGTAGGGAGATGATTGAAAGGATGAACCGAGCATTCAACAGAGACAACGAAGAATAGTGCATCGGTGGCTTTCAGTAAAAGGCTGGACTAATGGGATTGAAAGTGGAATTAAAGAGAAAGAAGAGTTTAGGGTACATTTGTAATTGCTGTTGAAGAAAGAGAATGATACAGTAACTCATAGTCATTTTGTTAATTCTTTTCCTATCCATAGTCATTAGTGCATATATTCTATAGAGTATCAAAATGATAAAAATATCATACGACTAACGATTAAAAACCACTATAATATTGCGTCAACACTGCCACCAAAATAAGATATCATGTTGTCATAAAATAAAACATTCTTACTTATTTTCTTCTTCTTCCAAATATAGTGTAAATGTAAATAATTGTTTTCATTTATTGGTGCATTCTGACAGAATTTAAAATTTTAATATTAGCACACTATAATTTTAAAAGATAACTAATTATTAAACATACATAAACAATATCCTCCAAAGCTGGCTATGCTAAGCTAATCTATTATAGTTGTTGACAAAAAAAAAAATAATCATATTGTTAAATTGAGATTAAAAATAGTAAAAAGTAAATTTTCATTTAATGCGATTAATCACTCTAATTTATGTTTTGATAAAAAAACTTTGTTCATTTGCAGGTTTAAAGGTCGAAGGAGGGTCTAACCTTAAAATATATATTTTTAACTCAAATAGTCATATTTTAGAAGTCATGACTTTTTGTTTTTGGTTTTAAAGAACAAAAAAAAGAGAATTAGTGTTTATGCTCTCTAGAGTTATGTCGGACTAGTAAAAATGATAAGAAAAACTTCGATCTTTTTCTCGTTAGAATAAATGTATTTATAAAGTTTTACTTCCACGCTTTAGTATACTGGATCAAATATTTGGATTCGGGTCCATTGGTTTAAATTTGTACTATACACTCGAGTACTTTTCACCTACCATCTTTGTTTTTATATGCGAGCCAACATGTATATCCCACTATTTTAAGGTGATATCACTATTTTTTCTATCCGCAGTGTTAGATGTGGCGGGTTTGATGTCATGTTACTCCTAAAAACCCTTTCCATATAGTTTTAATCATTTTGTGGAACATAGATGAGCTGTTTTATCTATTATATACGTAAGATAAATAATTTCTACTGTTTGACTAAAACATTGGGTTTAAAAAAAGACCATACTTAGTCTAGGTTTCTGATACGAAAAGCCAGACTGTATTATGTTCTCCGGAAATATTCATCTCCTCGTTTAACCATTCATGTTTTTAACCGTTTGGCCCCTAATAACGAAGCCGTACTATTAATTAACGAAAATAAGCACAAGTGGTCTCACCTATCGATTTGCTTGGATATTAACGGATAAACTTAAATTTTTGACATTAAAAAATTCGTTTAAACTAAAGGAACGGATTTATGCCAAATAATTTTAATCCATTTTTTTTATATTATATGTATTTTTAATGTTGAGAATATATATATGGTCCTAATGTGGACATAGTCAGAATCATTTATAATATATAAAAGAGAATTAAAAATGACATAGTCAGAATCATTTAAATATATAAAAGAGAATTAAAAATTACAACCACAAGTTATAATTTTGAAAATATCTAAGAGAATATAATATCTTCTTTATTTCTAAAAGAATATAATCTACCCTAATTAATTGTATTATTATTTCCAATAAAAGAAACAGGACAGCTCATTGGAAGAGTTAATCTTATCTTCGCCACGCCATATGTCTTTCTTTCTATAAAGTAATCTCTGAGAAAAAAACAAACCAATTAAAATATCTCGTCGATAGTGATAGATTAGTATTAATTATCCATTGGGGGCTATAAATAGAGACCCTATAGATCCAAGTTTATCGTCAAAGTAATCAACCCCATAAAGAGAGATTTAATACAAAAGAAAGAGAAAAAAAAAAAAGATATGGCAGGACTCATCAACAAGATCGGAGATGCACTCCACATTGGAGGAGGCAACAAGGAAGGTGAGCACAAGAAGCAGGAGGAGGAACACAAGAAACACGTCGACGAGCACAAGAGTGGCGAGCACAAAGAAGGTATCGTTGACAAGATCAAAGACAAGATCCACGGTGGAGAAGGCAAAAGCCACGACGGAGAAGGCAAAAGCCACGACGGTGAGAAGAAAAAGAAGAAGGACAAGAAGGAGAAGAAACACCATGACGATGGTCACCACAGCAGCAGCAGTGACAGCGACAGCGATTAAGGTTTATATTTTATTTTATTTTTCTCTACTTTTAAATCACACATAAATCATGAACAAATATTTACTAATAAGTTTTGATTTTTTTTTGTTTTGCTTTGCTAAACAATAATTTTTGGATCTTGAAAAAAAATAGGTTTTGGATCTAGATATAAGTTTTTTTCTAGTTGTTTTCTACAAAATGTTTAATCGTTATTTTAGATAAAAATTTCATTATTTTCTCATCAAATATTTTGGAATAAAACTAATATCTTTGATAGGACTCAGGCCTGTTCTATGTTCAATAAATGTTTTATTTATTAAATGTGTGTTGATTTGTAGGTGAGGAAGTGAGGAGGATCGCTTAAATAAAATAGATCTGCTTCTGAGTATTATTAATTAATGCTGTTGTCTGTTCCTATCCTCTTAGAGAGAGAGGCTAAAGAAAGGAGAACCGTGCATCTGTCTTCGTGTGTTATGTTTCTGTTTTCTTGTCATGAAATAATGCTCATGTATCTTATCTAAATCTAAATTAATAAATCGATGTATCCTAACTTTTAAGACGTTTTATTTTAAGAAGATCAAAACTTGTTGATAAACAAGCAACTGATCAAATCAAAAAGTCGATGTTAAGAACAAAAAAGGTCAAATAAAAAGAAATCAATACTTTGTTTTAGAGTAGTAAAGTAATGTCGCTACTCGCTACTCGTAACTAGATCTAATCCTAGTTGATTGGTCACAAAACACAATTCAAAAATTATACAATAAGCTAGTTTTTTGTTGACCCAATGGATGTATTTTGAGTCTCATAATGGCTCTGCTTCTTTTTCTTATTTATCTATACGAAATTTCTTAGGGTATATGAAAATGTGTCCATCATCATATTTACAATCAATGAAGATGTCCAAAAGTTTTGGACTTTAAAAAATTTGTGCTAAGAACCAACGACATCTACAATTTTTGTTTTGTTTTTATGAATGTTAATATCATTATAAAATGAAATGTAGAAGTATTACAAAAATTACACTACCTATAAATTAGAGTAATCTTGGTAAAAAGAAAAAAGAAATCGTGAGTTGTGGTAGACGTTATTCCTCTGTTTCCATATGTGGAATAGCGTTGTGTGTGCTGCCACTTTCTTGAGAGTAGATGGAGCTTCAGCCGAGTAGATTCGTGTCCAAGAGAGCACAAAATCGTGGGAATGCTTCATTCTCCGGCAATTCTACTATAATCCTCCATCTCAAGGCACGATACATAACATTGTATATGGTATTTGTAGCAAGCTGTATAGAGACGTGGTTGTGTCGAAAATAGAAGGAAAAGCTTTCCTCCTAATCCCGAACTCTTTCACCAGAAATTGGGTTTTAAATCAGCGTCTTTGGCAAATTGAAGGTCGAACCATGTTTGTAACGAAGTAGGAACCAAGATGTGTGCCAGTTAAACCAGATCTTACATCAGCTCTGATTTTGCTTATATTGTGAGATGTGCATGTGTAATTCTTCAACGAAGAAGTGCAAGAACATATAGCTGGGCTGGTGGGTTGCCCTAAATTTCTACACCCATCAACAGAAAATAAGACTAACCTCGAGGTAGCTAAAGTCTTCACTCTCATTGATGCAAAGAAAACACTTCTCGAAGCAGGTAACGTGAACTTTCTGTCTGATGATATTAAGGGAGTTCGAGTATCAAGTCCCTAGATACCACCAATCTATGAAGTTTGCAAGGAGATTGGACACAATCGCCGATATTGTAAGTAAGCCCCATCACTTGCAAATAATGTTCTTCTATTTATCCTTTCTCTGCTACAGTAAAAGGTGAAATTATCAGCGATCTTGTTTCCTCTTTTTCTTGAATCTGGTCTTCGCCAGATCTGGCCATGGAAGTGCCAGTAACCGAAGACTCCCTGCCACTGGATCCATCTCAAGACCTTTCATTGCCAAAGTCTTATGCAGCTACGGTTTCAAATCGGCCATCTCTGAAGAAACACGCTTTCGATATTACCCTGGTTGATGGTGTTCAAACAATCAATGTTCTCGATGCGATTTTAAATGATCAAACCCCCTTATGGGATGACTTCTTGATCGGAAGATTCCCCTCATCAGCGCCACATATTGCAAAGATCCATGTAATAGTCAACAAGATTTGGCCTTTGGGAGATAAATCAACCAAGATCGATGCCTATGCCATTAACTCCACTTCGGTGAAATTCAGAATCCATAATGCTTCCATTAGATCGCGGGTCTTACGTAGAGGGATGTGGAACATTGCAGGCGTTCCAATGATGGTTGCAAAATGGTCTCCGATTCTGGAAGAAACACAACCGGAACTAAAGAAAATGCCTTTGTGGGTGACTATGAAGAATGTGCCTCACTCTATGTTCTCTTGGGTGGGTCTTGGCTTTTTAGCTAGTCCGGTCGGAACTCCGATTCGCCTACACCAAGAAACCGAGCTCTGCTCCAGTTTTGAAGAAGCGAAAGTTTTTGTGGAGGTGAACTTGTCACAGCGGCTATCATCATCTTTCTGTTTCACTGTTGGCGATACACGAATCAACATTGACTATCACTACCCTTGGCTTCCTCCTAGATGCCTTCACTGTGGCAAATGGGGTCATACTGATACTGTCTGTTTAACGCAACTGTCATCTCCACCTGTTGCAGCGCCTATCCCTGATCCGGAAGAGGGTGAAATTGTCCCTGATTCTTCACCGGTCGATGCTTCGCTTATTCCCTCCGAACCGACTCCATTGGTTACACTTATCCCGCCTCCGAATCACACATTTGTCAATGGTTCGGACGCTCAAACTCAAATTCGTAACTTGCCTACTGAAGTGGGTGATGAAAAGATTGGTTGGTCAACTGTTGCTTCTGGCAAGAGTAGCAAAAACCCTGGGAAGAGTCCAGCGCGTTTGGAATATGGTCAGGTGGAAATTCTTGCTTCATTGCATTTCTCTGTCCTCAGTGCCAATGAAACAGATGATGAAACTGTTGGAGAAAACGTAGTCCTGCTCTCTAACCCAGCAGTGGATGAAGGTGACAAAATACACAATGGTGAAGACATTGTAGACAAAACTCTGGATTTACAGTCTCAACACTCAGCTGACAAGGCAGATCAATCTGTAAACTCCATGTCAACGGAGCATCTGCCGCGAGTAACGCGACCCATTTTGCCTAGATCCTCCAAAAATCCAACCAAATCAGATTCAGAATCCAATTCTTTCAAGGATACACCTTCAACCAACCACATTTCGACTAAACGGCGCTCCCGTAAACACCACTAATGTCTGGATTTTTCTGGAATATTCGCGGTTTCAACAAATTTAAAAAGCATCTCGTAGTTAAAGATTGGATTCGTCAAGATTCCCTTCAGTTCGGTTGTCTGTTAGAAACTCGTGTTAAGGAAAGCAAGGTCAGCCGCATTCTTAACACACTTCTTCCTCAATGGTCTTTGATATCAAACTATGAGTACAACAGTAGGGGACGGATTTGGGTGTTATGGAACCCAACGGTGCGGGTTACTCCCATTTTCAAGAGTGATCAGCTGATTACTGTTTCACTCAAGACAAATAGGACTGAGGAAGAATGTTTTGTTTCTTTTGTTTATGCCTCCAATTTTTCTGCTGAACGGAAAGTGTTGTGGGAGGATCTGCAATTTCACCATGACTCGCCTTTGTTTAACAACAAAGCTTGGATGATCCTCGGGGACTTTAATGAAATTCTCGACGCTCAAGAGCAATCCAGTTTTAACTACCTACCATCTCTTCCACTTGGTATGAGAGACTTCCAATCTGTTGTTCGTCATTGTTCGCTCACGGACCTGAGCTCACACGGGTCCCTTTATACGTGGTGCAACAAAAGAACAGAGGGGTTACTTTGCAAGAAACTCGATCGGGTGTTGGTAAACGCCTCGTGGACTACATTGCACCCTATCTCTTACAGCATTTTTGAGCCTGGCGGATGCTCAGATCATCAACGATGCCGCATAAGACTTGGGACAGAAGACTGGCGACCAAAAGGGCCTTTTAAATTCTCCAATGCGCTGATTAGCAACCCAGATTTCCTTCCAGCTGTACATCAATTCTGGTCCACAACGGCTCCTCTTTATCACTCAACATCGGCTATCTACCGATTTACCAAAAAACTCAAGCAGCTCAAGCCCATCTTACGGATGATGAGCAAAACCTACCTTGGTAATCTATCAATGTCTGTTCAGGAAGCTTACCAGGACCTATGCACGCAGCAACTTAGTACTTTTAATGATCCTACTGAAGCGACAGTAGAAGCAGAAAGTATGGCCTATACAAGATGGGATAAGCTGGCGCAGCTCGAAGAACAATTTCTCAAACAAAAGTCGAAGCTTCACTAGTTAAAGGTTGGTGACAAAAACAACAAATATTTTCACAATGCCGTAAAAGCAAGGAAAGCAACAAATGGTATAAGGGAAATTGTTACTCCGGGTGGTCACATATGTCAAAGTCAAGATGAGATAAAAGCAGAGGCAACAAGGCATTTTGAAGATTTTCTTTCGCACACACCAATCGACTACCAACCGCCTTCAGTTGACCAGCTCCTCTCCCTGGTCAGCTTCCGATGTGCTGATTCTGATCACTCTCACCTAGTGAAAGAACCTTCACCAGCGGAAATTCAACAAACACTCTTCTCGATGTCTTCAAATAAATCCTCGGGTCCAGATGGATATACGGTTGAATTTTTCAAAGCAACTTGGCCTATTATCGGACCAGATTTTGTTACCTCCATTCGATCTTCTTTTCAGCTGGGCTTCTTACCTAAGGGAATCAACACTACGATTATAGCACTCATCCCCAAGCGTGAGGAAGCCACAGCGATGAAAGATTACAGGCCCATTTCGTGCTGTAATATCATGTACAAGGTGATCTCTAAGTTATTAGCTAACAAACTTAAAGTTTTATTGCCTTTGATAATCGCTCCGAATCAATCAGCCTTCGTGAAGGACCGATTGATGCTGAAAAACATCTTGCTAGCCTCTGAGTTAGTCAAAGATTATCATAAACCATCACTCACAAGCAGATGTGCTCTTCAGCTTGATATATCGAAGGCTTTCGACACGGTGCAGTGGCCTTTTCTACTAGACATTCTCCGAGCAATGAACTTTCCGGACAGATTCATTCATTGGATCCAGCTTTGTGTATGTACAGCTAGCTTCTCAATTCAAATTAATGGTGAACTGGCCGGGTTTTTCAGAAGCAAGCGGGGGCTCCGCCAGGGATGCTCCTTATCACCTTACCTCTTCGTTCTCTGTATGAACATTCTATCAACAAAACTGGATAAAGCAGCGGCATCAAACAAGTTTGGTTATCACCCAAAGTGTCATAACGTAACCCTCACTCACTTATGTTTTGCTGATGATATCATGGTTTTCTCCAATGGTACCATTCGCTCGCTTGAAGCCATTCTCCGAGTTTTTGATGACTTTGCCGCTCTGTCAGGCCTGACGATCAATCCTGAGAAATCTACATTACATTTGGCGAGTCTGTCTCCAGTTCAACAACAGCACCTCTCCCACTTATTCCTTCTCCAACTTGGAACCTTACCGGTAAGGTATCTCGGATTACCACTGACAACGAAGCGTATGAATGCGAATGATCACTTGCCTTTCTTGGAAAAAATTCGATCCCGAATACAGAACTGGACCACTAGACTTCTCTCCTTTGCAGGACGACTTGAATTAATAAAATCAGTTCTATCAAGTCTTATTAATTTCTGGCTCTCGGCCTTCCGCCTCCCAAGTTCTTGCTTATCGGAGATCAATCGGTTACTTTCTGCGTTCTTATGGTCCGGTCCGGAGCTGAATCCCCATAAAGCAAAAATTTCATGGCACAACGTTTGTCGGAAGAAGAGTGAAGGGGGTCTAAGCCTACGCCCTCTAAAAGAGACAAATAAGGTATGCACCCTTAAGCTAGTTTGGCGATTGATTTCAGGTTCAGCCTCACTCTGGGTCAAATGGGTGCATCAGCATTTACTCCACGGTAAATCCTTTTGGCAAATCTCGGCAAACTCAACACAGGGGTCTTGGATTAGGAGAAAATTATTAAAGGTTCGAGATGAAGTAAGTACTCTATACAAGAAAGATATTGTCTCAGGTTCTACCACCTCCTTCTGGTATGATAACTGGTGCTCCATGGGGTCTTTACTCCCAATTCTGGGACATAGAGGCATCATTGATTTGGGCATCTCAAGGTCTGCATCCGTTGCAGAGGGCGTTGCATCCTAACGATTGAGACGACATCGAACAGAAGTATTAAAAGAGGTTGACAGACACATCTCCAGAATCCACCACTTGCCCTATTCGCTCAACTCTGATCACGTACTTTGGCGACGAAGTAATGTCTTATACTCTGCTTCCTTTTCATCCTCCGATACATGGCACCAAATCAGGGTTTCTCATCTCACCTGTGCATGGGCAAAAGGAATTTGGTTCACCTCGGCCACCCCGAAGTACTCGTTCACTACCTGGATTGCATTTCACAATCGTCTTCCCACAGGCGATAGGCTTATTACATGGAACAGAAGCGCAAATGGACGGTGTGTTCTCTACAATAACACCATCGAGACTCGCAACCATCTTTTTTTCGCCTGCCTGTATTCTTCCACAATCTGGGCTGCACTAGCCAGCCGCCTACTTCAGCAAAGGCACACCAATTCTTGCCTGACATCATTCCTCTGCTGCTTGATCAATCCCTAGGTAAGCCCAATTTGTTGATCTTTCGCTATGTTTTCCAAATCTCAGTTTTCAGCATTTGGCAAAAACGAAACCGTAGAAGACATGGGGATCAACCAACTCCCTCCACTCGGCTTATCAAATATATCGACAAAAACATCTGCAACAGGTTCTCCACTATCGACGCCTCCGAACGTCTGCACACATCATTGTTACAACTTTGGTTCCAGCTTCGGATGTTGTAATTTTTCACTCTGGTTTTTAAAATCTGTCTGTTTTTTTTAGCCATCAATAATTACTTATCGGCAATATCAGCTCCTCGACGCACTTAGTTGTAATCTCCGTTTTTTTTTTTGAATAAATTTTACATTCATACCAAAAAAAAAAAAAAAAAAAAAAATGTTCTTCTATTTCTCACACTTTCGAGAAGTGCCCACAGGGGCAAAAGGATGGTGCTAAGAAAAAGAGAAATCAAAAGAAGTATTGCCAAATTGCATAGCGATAACAGGAACTGAAAGTTGTAGAGAATCCTCTTTGAATTCAAGAAACTGTAACAATCCACTCAAGTAGCTCATCGACAATTTGTACATGGATGTTGCTATTAGTCAACTAAAGGGGTTAAATCTTAAAATAAAATAAAATTAGAGATTCTAAGACTTGAGAAAGCAAAATTATAGTCTAAAGAAATTGCGAAGTCTATGGAGATTGGAACAAACATTTGTGTAGAGAAAAAGGAATTAATTATATATTGTAAAGTGTAAACTATAACATGAGATATAGGAAGGCAAAACAAAATTTGAAAGCCATATTAAAATTCTACTGCGACAAAAAAATCTAACTTCGAAACCAATGTCACAATTGTTAAAATTTAGAAGAACTCAAATAAAAGATCTTTAATATAGAACGCGTCAAATCCAACCTTTGTATATTTTTCCTTATTGGTAAATGATATTTTTTAAGGATTTTATTTATCTCGGACCTTACTCAACCTATTCTGCTCAATAGGATTGAACCCGACTAAACACAAGTCTAAGCCTAATTCTCTTTTCTATCTAATCATCCACCGGTAAAAGACAAAGAGTAAAACAACACTCACCTTCTAAGCTCTTTTTTTAGTTTAGAAGTTTACAACCTTACCAAAATATTCTAGAGTGCATGAAGCGGCTCATGGCCCTCTCTAGAATATTTATACTACCAGAAAATCCTAGACCTAGAATCTCCAAGAATCACCACTTTGGGATATTGCTTGTTCTTCAACCATATCTCTTTCCTTAGTTGTTGTGAAGAATATTTAGTAAATCTTCACACCAACTCTCATCTCTTAACTCCTTGCCAAGTAAGCAACGCCTCTTGCCACTTCACATCAACCGTCCCAGCGCTGCCACGTCAGCTTAGCCATATGATGTAACTGATGCAAATTTCTGATCCAAGCAGTGAGCTGTTCCAGAATCTACATCTTCAGTCTCCCCCTTTTTGACTTAGTATGATACTCAAGCAATCTCCTTGCAAAAACCTGAAAGTTAAACAGAGAGAAACCCAAACACAGTAACAAGACAAAAACTAGAAAACCATCTAGCCTAGATATTGAAAGAAACATCTGTCCAAAATGCCATGTTCAATTTATTACATACCTAAAGCCTCGTAAGACTGATAAACTCAAGTTAAAAAACAAAATAGAGGTCCGAAATAACTCCGAACTTGTTTGAAATGAAAAAAGGAAGAAGTGAAAACGGTTTTCCAAACTCCCCCATAATTTAGTCTCCCCTATCATATGCAGAATCAAACACATCTCCTCATGCATGATTGCATAACTAAATTAAAAACACAGACAGTTACATATATACAATCCGATGTAAAAAAATAGAGACAGTTACCTACTGCTAAGGCCTCCCGAAGGATCTAAATATCCAGCTTCATCACCTAGTGATCACCAGTCGTGCCAACTTTGAAGACCGGAGCTGCTGCTTTCTTTGCAAGTTTCTTCTCCTTCTTGACCTTGGGTGTAGTTCTGATTTCCTCAACTGGTACTGGATGTTGTGCCATCAGAAGTCGATACACTAGACTCGAAAATGGCAGTTTAAGCTTCGATTGTGAACTCCAAGCCAACTGAATGGCATGATCAAATACCAGCTTACCAAAGTTAAATGGAATCTGGGTGAGTATATGCCTCATTCGTAGTCGGCAACCAGTTGCTGTAGTAGATATTGAACAGCTTCTTCATTTAAGCATTGAAGTTAGCATACTGGACAACTTTCCAGTCCTTTACTTTGTTATTTTTATATGAATGCAACTATATCATCATCCAACACATCAGCCATATTGATCTTATGAGTTCGCTCATAACCATCTGATGTGTGTGTATTTTAACCTCAAGGTTTTACCTTAGAAACCACACGAAAACTGCAAGTGCACAATAAATCCTCTGAAGTATTTAAGGATCGATCTCACAAAGAAAGAATGTTACTCTACGGATCCGTCAGAGAAAGAAATCAGGCTAGGACTAAACAAAATGGTTGGTTTGAAGTTGTGACGAATGAAAATAAAAAGTAAATTAAATACGAAAATAAATCAATAAAGCTAAGCGTTGGGCGTTAGGATCTCGCAGGGGATTCACTAAAAAAGTTCACTTAAGAGATTCTAAGATAATCGATCAATTACTATCAGGCTCTAGGACTCGGTCTCGCTTGGAACACAGAATTGTAAACAACCTATTTTGTAGGATTGAATTACCTATGTCTAAATCTATCCCGTTACTCAACTCTCACAGGTATCAACGTAGCAAAACATGTATTTAAAGTTCAGGTCCGATCAGCCCACTGCGACACCACAACTCCGCTCTCGCAAGTTATGACATCCATCTCGTCTAAGTCTAGGTTTAGGTGAATAAAGGTCTGCACGGATAGCGGGTATGTTCCCTGGGATCAACAGTTAGTTCATGACACTATCCACATGCATTAGAATCAAGTATAGCATGAAGAAACATAATAAAGAAGCTATCCTAAAATCACAATTCAAGTTAATCAATCATAGAATCCCCCTTGAATCACCCTTTAACCCAACTAATAAACTACTCTGTCATGGCTTAGGGAAACATCAAAGCAAAAGTAGAGGATTGCATAAATAAATCGATTCATAACAGTAGTAAGCAAGAGGGTTCATAGATTACTTCTCAATAAGAATATAAAGGTGTAAGATCTTCTCCCTTGGGAATAAAGCAAAGCAAAACGAGATCTAAAGCTTGAAGGTGAGGAGCATGGATATGTCCCTAAGGAGGCTCTTCTGCTGTTCTTCTCTTCTCTGCCGTGGCACTGAGACTTGGGGGCGCGGCTGAAGGTGGATTGGCCACGGACGGAGGCTTGCTGGCCGCGGTGGTTCAGGACTTGGCCGCGGCTGGTTTCTCTTCGGGTGCGACTGGACATGGCTACATTTAAACAGGCATAACTTCTGTTTGGGTCACGACTTAATCTGCTTCTAATTGGAGGTGAAAGATAGTTCTTCTAGCTTTCCAACGACACAAAGAACATTTGATTTGGTGTTCGGGAAGATCTTCAACCGGTACCAAACTTCTAGTGGTATAAAACTGTCCTAAAAGCTCATTTTCTTCATTTGTGCTCATATTTCCCTAAAACCTGTAAAAACTCGTTGACCTAGAAAAAAACTATAAAAATTCCATGAAAGCGTAGAAGATGTGATAAACACTTATTGAAAACATTAGAAAAGTATAGCTAAAATGGGCGAAAATACGGTGTTATCAACTCCTCCAAAAATAAACTTTGTTTGTCCTCAAGGAAACAAGAAAATAAAGTCATGGAAAAGATGTTTGAAAATCATGGGAACTCTCTTTTCATCAGAGACCGTGCCTTGAATCTTAATCTGCAGACCACGTTAAACAAGTGATTGCATTAGAACATTCTCACGCCTTTTTCAACTCTTGTTATTCGTTTTAGAACCTACGAAAACTCTGAATTCACGTTAGTCAACTCTCTACATTCATTAAGTTGTTGCATGAGTTTTCTCAAAAAAAGATGTCATTCAAGGTAGACTGTGTTTGGTATGGATAGAGCTTTATGGTGTTTGTTGGTGGAGTCAAGAGTGTGATAAAAAGCGTTCTTCCCTCTACTATAATTTTCAAACTTCAGAAACTCGATGTAGAATAGTGAGGTTCGATTCAAGGGACCAGCAATACACTCTAATATTTTGAGATACAAAGTTAGCTAAGCGATCAAGTTTGGGTTTAAGTGTCAGTTGTAACAAATAGCAAGCAAATTAAGTAAAATCGGTTTAAACAAATATTAATAAAAAACGTTAGGCTAAGGGAGAATATCTCAGAGATTAGATCATCTAGAACCAAGAAATTATTCAAGACAACAATTCAAAACCAATGTAGAACTCAACCATAGAAATAGGAGGATCCACTGTCGTGGCATCAACCACTTTATCAATCAATCTAACACCCTAAACTGTCGTTTGAGTTTACAAAGAATGATAACCATTATTGAGGATGGGATCGATTAGTTCACAACTTGCCTTTGCATCAACTGACATTGGCTAAGGACAAATCGCCCACCTATGTTCTTTCAAGCAATTCACAACACTTTTGATGAGTAAATTAAACCTAAAATCAGAGGCTAGGTGATCAACCTAGTCTAGGCATTTAGAACAAAAATAGATGAAGATATCAATATATATAGAATCCTATTTATGCTTAGTTCATGAGTCTCTAATCCCTTCGAACCCCTTAACCTAACTAGAAAAACTACTCAGAGATGACAGATCGAACAACAACAAGAGAGATAAGAGAATTCATGGATAAAATAATGAAAGAGGTAAAGAGTTTAGAAATCTTCTCCAAAGGGTAGAAGACAATATTCAAATCTTACAAAAACTCAAAACAATGTATCTCAAAAATCTCTCTCGAGTTCTCTTCGTATAAACTTAGAAAAAGAGTTCGATAATGATCGATAAAAGAGCTCTGGGGCGGCTAGGATTAATTAGGGAAAACCCTAGGTGGCAAAAATTAGGTTTAATGAAAGTTTCCAAAAATTGATCTTCCGCGGAACAGGTTTCGGGAGCAGGAGCACGTGCTCATTTCTTCAAAACTTTCCAAAAAGCTCCACTTTCCTTTTATTTTCGCCAAGTCTCTTCATGAGCTCCAATACTCCATTCCAGCCACCTTTAGACCTAAAATAACTCAAAATAAAATAATAAACTCGACAAAGACCTACAAAACAAAGGTTAGAATGCGCCAAAAACGCATTATATCAATTCCCCAAGACTTAGATCTTTGTTTGTCCTCAAACAAATTCAAGACCAAGTGAAACAGAAAGGTTTGAAAACGCGGGAACTCTCTCTTCCTCACTGAACCGAGTAAACAACCTTCAACCTGCAGACCATATAATCGAGAATATGAATAGCAAAGCTTTACCAAAACGTCTCAATACATTCTCAACCCAGTTTTATTTTCCAAACATAAACTCTTCACATTCATTAAAGGTTGTGTGAGCTTCCCGCAACAAGCATTATTCAGGGTAGACGACACTAAGGGATTTAAGGCCATTTAGAAGTGGAGTTCAGAGTGTTTAAGGGTTATCCGGTTGTAACACCCCCGATCAGTTATAAACCAGGAAAGCCACTGACAAACACTCGGACGTCTGACCAGAGGTTCCCGGAACACATCCACAAAACCCTAGACAAGACTTTGAGCGTTCGTCCCCATTGGATACGCATCAAGGCTTGCCAATCCGAGACATACCCGATGGTTGGTTCATCCGGACAAGGACTAGTATCGTATGAAACCCGAATTGTTCAAAAACTCCATTTTATATATCTTTTATATAAGGTTTCAACATGATTACAAATTATTCGAAATCGAGTCTAACACTCAAAACGGTTATTATACATATTAAGTGTTAAGCGTTTACAATAATGCAAGGAAATCTACCACTGATTTTCCTAAGGTTCCTTCTTGTGCTTCCCCGCGATTTATCCACTAAGATTGCCTGCAAAACAAAATTGAGTCGTGAGCACTAGTTGCCCAATGAGTCTAGGGTTCCCCTAAAGTTGATCAATTCCCGAATGCACCCAACAACAATCAACACGCAAACAAGCAAGACGATTTAATATAAACGATATGGTGATATGCACATAATGATATGATTTAATAAGGCCTAACGTGTTGATTATTCCCTTCGCATGAAACCAAAGGCATCTTTCGGACCGAACCACAAAGGCTAAGTCTTAGGATCCTTAAACGTTTCGGTGGCCTAATCTTTAAGGAATCACACCGAAAATATGCATCGTCATACATTACACGGCCTCAGGCTGCAATCCTGTCTCTTCGTGTCTTCGTGCCATAACCAAAATCTTTATTGGTTATGTCACGACCTCATGGGAATATCATAGCACGTTTAATCACAAGTTTTACCAGCATTTAACCTATGTATAAACTTAGAATGCTTTCATGTCTTCATGCTTATGTGGATAAAAGCATCGAAACAATCAATAATCAAAAGTGTGTTCCACTCATCTAGCACACGGCAAAAATCACCGAGGTGCTTGAGAAAATTTTTTTTTTTGGCCAAACGGTCCATGTTCGACGTGTTCGGTCTTATTTTCCCGCAGAGTTTCTCTGCTTTGGTGCGGGTCATTACATTCTCACTCTCTTAAAAGAATTCGTCCCAAATTCTCAAGGGTTAGATGGTCCGGCATCTTGGTTATGTTCGGGTTCTAGGAAAAGTTTCGGGTGAGACCTACGAAATCTCGCTTCGTCTTCCCAAGTAACAACATCTCTATGTTGTTTTCTCCTGGTGACCTTAACTTGAGATATTTCTCGACCTTTAAGAAACCTTGATCGTTTCTCACCTATTCTTACTGGCTCTGGAGAAAGAGGTCGAGGTTCAGTTTGGAAATCGGGCACACGCACTGGCAGTGCTGCATCTGGACTACACACAAACTTACGCAACATTGAGACATGGAACACATTATACATCCCTTTATCAGATGGAAGATCTAGCTCGTAAGCTACCTCTCTTACTCTTCTG
The DNA here is from genome assembly GCA_900406565.1 of Turritis glabra. Classification (NCBI taxonomy): domain Eukaryota; kingdom Viridiplantae; phylum Streptophyta; class Magnoliopsida; order Brassicales; family Brassicaceae; genus Turritis; species Turritis glabra. Next base: position 30,447 of record OVBN01000241.1, read on the forward strand.
ATAATACGGTAAAGTCCTTTAGACCGTGCGGCTAGCATACTAGGCTTAGCAAATCTGTCTTTTCCTTTCTCAGCAGCTGCTTTCAACCATACCCAATCATCAACCTTAAACTCAACTTCTCTTCTATGTTGATTGGCGTATTTCTTCTGTCGGTCTTGTGCCCTTTTCATATTGGCCCGGATAAGGCTAACCTTATATGTGGTTTCCTTTACTATAGCTGGCCCAAACTCTTCTCCAAACTTCTTTCCTTCTCCAACTTCGGTCCAACACATAGGAGTCCGACAAGGGCGTCTGTATAAAGCTTCACACGGTGACATACCAATACTAGTGTGAAAACTATTATTGTATGCAAATTCCACTAACATCCGAAGTAAATCTTCTAAAGTCCTGATGGTTCGTTCCGTTTGACCATCTGTTTCTGGATGAAATGCGGTACTCATGTGTAGATCGGTCCCAAGAGTTTTCTGGAAAGCTCGCTAAAATCTAGCCGTGAACCTAGACTACCCAAATAGAATCGTTTCCACGTCCTCATTGGCAAGAAGTGAGCACTCTTAGTTAAACGATCTATGACTACCCAAATGGCATCGTTTCCACATCTTGGTGCTATTGGCAATCCCGTAACAAAATCCATAGCCACCGCATCCCATTTCCATTCTGGGATTGGTAAGCTTTGCAACAATCCGGCTGGAACTTGGTGCTCAATCTTAACTTGTTGACAAGTGGCACTCATCTACCCATTTTGCGACAGACCGCTTCATTTCCGACCAATGATAGTACTGGTGGATGTCCCAGTACATCTTAGTACTCTTAAGGTGAATACTAAGTAAGGAATGATAGGCCGTCCTTAGGATTTCTTCCTGTAAGCCTTGTCCCTTTGGCACGGTAATCCATTTATTTTGGAGCAAGGTACCATTTATGGCCAAATGGTATCCGCTCGCGTTCGGCTCCCCTAGACTATCTAACTCTTCGATAATCTTCTTTAAATCCTCATCTTCTCTCTGTTGAAGCCGAATTCGTTGTAGTAATCCCGCTTGGTTTATCGCCTGTCAACCTAGTGGTTCACTACTTTCTCCTTCTAAGGCTGACAAGCTAATCATTTTGAATTTTGCGGTTAAGCTCATCAAATCCTTTTCTACATCAATCTTGACTTTACGGCGGCTCAAAGCATCGACAACCACGTTTGCCTTCCCTGGGTGGTAAGTGATGTTCAGATCTTAATCCGTGATAAACTCCATCCATCTTCTCTGTCTTAGGTTAAGATCCGGTTAGGTGAACAAGTACTTTAAGCTCTTATTGTTCGTCATCACTTGAACCGTCTCTCCATAAAGATATGACCGCCATATCTTTAAAGCAAAAAACAACCGCGGTCATTTCTATATCTTGTGTAGGATAGTTTTCTTCATGTTTCCTTAAATGCCTAGATGCATAGGCAATAACCTTCTTGCCTTGCATCAACACACAACCTAAACCTGTTCCGCATGCATGAGTAAATACTGTGTACGGCTGGTTTGGCTCGGGTAAGGCTAAGACTGGTGCGATCGTCAAAACCTTGTTTAATACGTTGAACGCCTTCTCCGCTTCTTCACTCCAAATAAAGACGAGTTTAAGGTTTAATTATACTAGAAAATCCCTTCACGAATTTTCTATAATAACCAGCTAGTCCTAAGAAGCTACGAATCTCTGTGGCGTTCATTGGTTGTGGCCATTCTCGTATTGCCATAATCTTCTCCGGATCGACCAAAACTCCTTTTTCCGAGACTCGGTGTCCTAAGAATCCAATTTCCCGTTTCCAAAAGCTACATTTACTAAACTTAGCAAAAAGCTTTTGACTCCTCAAGCGTTCCAACACTTTTCCTAAATGTATCTTATGCTCTTCTGCGCTCTTAGAGTAAATAAGTATGTCATCAATGAATATGGTAACAAACTCGTCTAGATAATCTCGAAAGGCTTCATTCATCAATCGCATAAAAGCGGCTGGTGCATTTGTCAGGCCAAACGGCATGACCATAAATTCGTAATGGCCATAATGTGTCCTAAATGGAGTCTTCACGATGTACGTCTCCGCAATCCGAATCTGATGATAGCCGCATGCTAATCAATCTTTGAAAACCAACTCGCTCCTTGTAGTTGATCTAACAACTCATCTATTCTAGGCAATGGATACTTATCTTTGATAGTGATATTGTTAATTCCACGGTAATCTATGCACAATCGCATACTACCATCCTTCTTCTTTACGAATAAAACCAGCGCTCCCCAAGGTGATGAACTTGATCGAATGAATCCTTTCTCCATTAGATCCCCTAACTGCTTTTTTAACTCTGTTAGTTCTGCTGGGGCCATACAGTATGGTGCCTTAGCTATTGGAGCCGCTCCTGGTTCCAACAGATTGGTAAAAGGGTCGTTACGAGATGGTGGTAACCCTTCCAAAGGTTTGAACATATCATCGTATCCTTTAACTACTGCAATCTCTTCTATGCTCAGTTCTTCTGATTCACTACCCTTCAAAATGGTCACGGTCACAAGATAGACTTCTCCTTCGACAAGGGACTTTTCCGCTCTCAAGGCCATTGTGAAAGATACGACAGAATTTGGTTGGATTGCGTGGAAGGTTAAGGAAGGTTTTTCAAACTGTTTGAAAGTTATCCTCCCACGACCACAATCAATGTGAGTCATGTAAGCCGATAACCAATCTATTCCTAAGATGACTTCGGATTTGTCTAACGGAATGACTAAGAGGTTGGCTAAGAACGTACGATTTTGAATGATGATCAGAATTCCTATATAGCAACTCGTTGCATACATGATTTGATCACCTGGTGTTAGGACCGGAACGTGAACCTTTACTATGGTAAAGATTCTCCTAAAACGCGAGATGACTTCAGGCGATGCAAAACTATGCGTCACTCCTGAGTCAAAAAGAACGTGTATGGAAACACCACCAACACATAATGTTCCTAGACGGAAAGCCATAGACTTTTGTTTAAACTTTTCTTTTTTATAGAGTATTAAATAGAAATCATACAAGTATATCACATCACATACAAGATTTAAGTTAGAACCCTCACATACCAGAGATTGGACCTTTAGAAGGTCGTGAAGGTTCGGGTTTATCTAAGGAGTATACTCGCCCCATGATAGCCTTGCGTTTAGGTGATGGCGTGATCTCTACTGCCTCAATGGCACGTACTGCCACTGGACGGTTGGCCCTGACAGGACACGAAGTCGAGTAGTGTCCGGGCTGGTGACAAGTATAACAGACAACATGTTCGGGTATAGGACGTGTCCTCTCCTCGCTGGTGTTCCTCTACCAGCTGGTCCCCTTCCACGACCGCGGCCAATGGTTTGCTCTCGACCCCGGCCTTGTCCCGAATTTTGTCTAACCCATGCAGGTTGAGTCACTTGATTACCCGGCCTTAGCCTTTGGATATGTTGCGGTAACCGTGATGCTTGCGGCCTTCCGTAGAAGAGTCGCTCGATCTCCAAACCCTCTTCAACGTTAACCACTCTCTCCACCAGTTCAAACAAACTATGGTACTCCACCGCCAATAGTTTGTTCATAATCTCGAGTCTTAACTCTCACAAAAACTTTCGAATAATCGCTTCCTCATTATCCGATCCATAATGGGCGTATCGCCGAAGACGAGTAAATTCAGCTTCATACTCTCTCACAGTGAGATCTCCTTGGACCAACTCTTGAAACTTCCTCTGTAGTCTATCTTTTGCTTCGGGCGGAAAGTATTTTCTTTCAAATTCCTGTCGGAAAAGTTCCCATGGAAACTGGATCCTCCTGTAGTGATCGTTCACGCTACTTTACCATTCGTTTGCATCCCCCATTAGGTAGTGCGCTGCTACATCCGTCTTGAAATCTTCTGGACATCGGGTTGCTGCAAAATTCTTCTCAATATGTTGCAACCATGCGTCGGCGTCCAATGGATCAGGATTCCCAAAGAACCTTCTTGTCCCTAGGTTCTTCATCATCATCACCATCTTTAAGAAATCCGGTGGCGATGACGGAGAGTCCTATTGGATTCTTCTGGAAACTCGTTGCTGATCTCCTAATCGTTCAGCTAGACCCTGGATCACATTCATTAGCCGATCCTCGATACTTCTTACTTCGGGTATTATTCTACTTGGTCCAGCTTCATAATGATTAGGGCAGTTGGGACGGTTCTGACCCCATTCTTCTGATTCCATCGGTTCCTCTCGTCCAGGATATTGACGATGGGAAGTAACTCCGCCGCCTGGGCTCACGGATGCCCTTCGTCCAGTGGACCATCCACCAAAGTTGATATAATCCTCTCGTTCAGACTCCATCGATTCAGAGGACAACCATCCTCCATGTAATGATCCCTCGGGTATAGGATCATTAATGTCATGGAATCTTAACTCCGACATATTTGGAGAGTTCTCGTCTGTATACTCTTGGTACTTACTGATTTGGCGGCACTTATTGTGGCACATACTCAAGCATAGGCGGACAACTGTACTGTCTTTGGTAATGAGGTCATACGGTCCTAGCCCTCGCGGCTGACCATCGGATGGAAGTGGCAAACCATCTTGATACACTCGCATGTTACGTTGTGCTGGTGATACCATCTATAACAAAACATCCGGTAAGTTCTAGACCATCTAATAAACTAAACAGCACAGGAACGTGATCAGTTTATCCTACTTGCTTTTTGCGACCTTTTGACTCGATAAAACGTTTGAAAACCAAGTCCCATTCAAGCATCGTAAAACAATGCTCTGATACCACTAAATTTGGTTGTAACACCCCCGATCGGTTATAAACCGGGAATGCCACTGACGAACACTCAGGCGTCCGACCAGAGGTTCCCAGAACACATCCACAAAACCCTAGATAAGACTCTGAGCGTTCGTCCCCAACGGATACGCATCAAGGCTTGCCAACCCGAGACATACCAGATGGTTGGTTCGTCCGGACAAGGACTAGTATCGTATGAAATCCGAATTGTTCGAAAACTCCATTTTATATAAGGTTTCAACATGATTACAAATTATTTGAAATCGAGTCTAACACTCAAAACGTTCATTATATATATTAAGTGTTAAGCGTTTACAACAAAGCAAGGAAATCTACCACTGATTTTCCTAACGTTCCTTCTTCTGCTTCCCCGCGATTTACCCACTAAGGTTACCTGCAAAACAAACTGAGTCGTGAGCACTAGTTTTCCAATGAGTCTAGCGTTCCCCTAAAGTTGATCAATTCCTGAATGCACCCAACAACAATCAACATGCAAACAAGCAACACGATTTAATATAAAGGATATGGACATATGCACATTAAGGCCTAACGTGTTGATTATTCCCTTCACGTGAAACCAAAGGCATCTTTCGGACCAAACCACAAAGGCTAAGTCTTAGGATCCTTAAACGTTTCGGTGGCCTAATCTTTAAGCAATCACACCGAAAATATGCATCGTCATGCATTACATCGTTATGCTGTAATCCCGTCTCTCCGTGTCTTCGCGCCATAACCAAACTAGAACGGTACGTAAACTTCGCTCAGGCTTTTCTAGATCTTTTAGACTTAGACGGATCTAAGATAGTATTTTTTTGCGGTGTAAGCGATTTCGAAATTATGATTAGCTCACTAGATTGGGTTGCTCTATTTATAGACGCGGGCAAGAAACAAACAGGCTGGTGAAGCAGCTCGACACTTGGCCGAGAATGTCCTACCGTGGGCTTTCCTGGTCGCGAAACTCGACACTCGAGAATTTTTTCGCACATCGACAAAAACACGTCCTACTGGACGTTCTTTCGTTCGCGGGCAAGGAAACAGGTTCGACACTGCCCAGGTCGTGACACGGCTCGAGATTCCTTTCTCGCTAACGACAAGAAAAAGACGACAAAGACTTAACCAGCTTGGACGTTTCTTCGTCCACGGGCAAGGTCTTGACTCACCACGCATGCACCACTGTTCTTCGCTCAAGGGTAAGGTTGACCTACTAAGCAAACACATAGCTCGTCACCAACCAACCAACCAACCAAGCAAATTTTTTTTTCTCGGCCAAACGGTCCGCGTTCGACGTGTTTGGTCTCATTTTCACGCGGAGTTTCTCTGCTTTGGTGCGGGTCATTACCACTGTGCTTGTAGAAGATGCAGGATATCGCACAAAATTGCAAGAGAGAATGGGTCCATTCGAGTTCCACATCCTCTAAACCACTCTTTCCTTCTTTCAATCTCTCTAACTTCTCATCTAGCCATCATCCTCATTGGGTATACTCACTGTGTAGAGAGACACTTTTTCTATTTCACAAACTTACCACTCTTCATGAACGATTTTTTTTTTTTTTTTTTTTTTGAGATAAGATGACGATGAAGAGGGTTTCAATTACAAGCATGTGTCTCTCATGCAAGAAGATAATCAGGGTTGTTGTACATACCCAAGTGGAGCTCGTCATTGCCATTCTTTTCTTGTGGATTTTTGTTCCACGTATTTGTAAACCATCTTCTGAAAATAGGAGCGGGTGCTCTATATCGGAGCAGGTGCTCTGTTCTTCAGGAAGAGTGATTTAGAGGCTGCATCGATCCATGTCTCTCCGATCCTTTTGCACATATATGCACATATGACAATGAAGTAGCAAAAGTGCAAGAGGTATGAAAAGAGGTACAGTTTAAGGAGGGTACTAGCTAAAAATGAGCTAGCTATTCAGGAACAACAAGAGTGATGCAAGGAATAAGAAGTCCTGAATACGATTCTTTTCCCTAATCTAGTGCCAATAGCGAGAAGAATTTCAGTCAATATTAGGTTCAGGTATAATGAGAGTTTATGTTCTTCTGATAAAACCTGCAAGATAGCGTATTGAGGTGTTCTAGCTGTTCCATGCACCCAATATTCTGTAAAAATTGTCACTAGAGAGAAGGTTAAACGCAAGTGGTTCAATAATCATCCTAGAATGAGGTCTTAATTCCCAACAAAGTCTAGACTCAATAAAACAAAAGAAAAACTGAGTCAACAAGACTTAATAAAACAAAGAAAACAACCAAAATAAACGGAATTAGTAGCAACTCCCCTCAGACTTACTTTACACCGTCTCAGTTTGAGAATAAACCAAGGGAGAGGTAAACAAAGAAACAAAAACAGAAGCAAAAGCATAAAGTAAATAGTTCATGGTGAATACAAAGTTGGGATAGATATGCAAGGGCTCAGAGTGGTCCCACACAAGAATCGGGTTGGCTCAATAGCAATCTCCAGCCAGTTGTTGTAGTACTAGGCGTCGGACTGGTCCTAGACTTCCTCGGAACTCATGGGCAAGCGAGCATCAGGAAGAGCAAACCGTTGGTCTTCATCACGCGGCCTCGGGTTGTACTCGGCTCCCATGGAAGAAGATTCTTCCTTCGCTTTTGCGGATCTGGGTGCTTTTGCGGATCTAGGTGGCTTGCCAAAAGAGGTTTTAGGACCTGTCATCCTGCAATACTAACAACAACAACCATCCAACATAAATCGGGTTCTAAAAATCAACACAAACACATCAATATCAAAAAAGAAAAATTCCTCTGTTTTTCATAAGCGTCAAATCTATTTTTTTTATGTTTCAGCAAGTTTAATCTGATCCCTAAACATCCCTAAGACAAAAATTTTGTTCCAATTCGAACCCAATTCCCTTAAATTTCAATTTCTCATCCAAAAATTAGGTTTTTCTCAAAATTGGTGCATGTCCAAAATTCCACAAGTTTAAGCATCCGAAGTCAACACCAAACTAGTCTAGAAACTACCCAAATAGACATAGCATGATAAATTGAAAGATTCAAGACCTAACTTCACCTTTTACTCAAAACAGCGCGAGCTAAAAAAGGGGTTTTGAAGTGTTACCTTGCTCGCCGTGAAGAACGAAGTGAATATTTGGAAAGAGGATGAAAAATCCTTCGATTTCAAGGCAAAAATCTCTCAAATCGGTTAAGATTTTGAGAAGTTGTGCTTTGAAAAAAAGCTTGAAAACCATTTTAATGGAGAGAAGGAAAAAGGAAAAAGATGAAGAGGAAAGGAAAGAGAGAGAGAGAGAGAGAGGCGCGAGATATATAGGCACTAGGTGGGTCTCACGCATCAGTTATTTCCCTTTTTGCCTTATTTCACGGGTCCACTCGCGTCTCTCTATTGGATTAATCTCTTGGTGGGCCTTAATTTGAAATTCGAATTTTCGCCCTAAGGAGCTGGTGCTCCTATTTTTGTAAGAGGTGCTCTCATCCTTTGAAACTTCCGATTTATGTCTCCTTTGAGTTCACCTATTATTTTTTATTTTTTTTCTTTTTCTTTGAAATGAAAACAAGTAAAACTAAAAGTTAGAAATAAAAGATATCAATATCAAAGAGTTAGTACACTTACCAGTGGGTGCCTCCCACCAAGCGCTTGGTTAAAGTCACTAGCTTGACTTGTTTAGCCATTTTAGGCTTGAGGTGCATCGCCTACGGGGATAAATCAACCTTCGGTTTGGTTTCTGTCAGCAAGATATGGCTTGAGCCGCTGACCATTGACCACAAATTCATTGCCTTTGGTGTCCAGCAACACCACGGCTCCATAGGAGCGGACCTCTTTAATGATAAAGGGTCCGGACCACCTTGATCTTAACTTTCTTGGAAAAAGTTTAAGTGTGGAGTTGAAAAGGAGTACCTGGTCGTTTGGCTGAAAGTTTCTGATAAGTATCCTTTTGTCATGATAGACCTTAGTCCTTTCTTTGTAGATTTTAGAACTCTCATAGGCCAGGTGCCTAATTTCCTCCAACTCGTTGAGCTGCATAGATCGCCTCTCAAAGGCTGATTTAACATCATAGTTCATCATCTTGACAGTCCATGCTGTCTTGTATTCAAGCTCCACAGGGAGATGACAAGACTTCCCATACACCAAGTGGAAAGGCGTTGTTCCCAATAGTGTCTTATACGCAGTTCGATAGGCCGAAAGAGCGTCATCTAACTTGGCAGCCCAATCCTTTCTAGTGGTTCCCACGGTCTTTTGCAGAATACTTTTGATGTCCCTGTTGGAAACCTCAACCTGACCACTAGTTTGTGGATGATATGGTGTTGCTACCTTGTGCTTAACACTACTCTTTCTCAATAGACCCTCAAAGACCTTGTTGATGAAGTGAGTGCCTCCATCGCTTATGACAACTCGTGGCACTCCAAACCTGGAGAGTATCAAGGACTTAAACATCTTCACCACTATCTTGGCATCATTTGTTGGTGAAGCAATGGCTTTCACCCACTTAGACACATAATCAACAGCCACCAAGATGTATTGGTTTCCATAGGAAGATAGAAAAGGTCCCATGAAATCGATTCCCCATACATCAAACACTTCAACTTCCAGAATGAAGTGTTGAGGCATCCCTGAACATTGTCAGCCACCAAAACCCAGCTTGCAGTAGTTTAGACACTGTCTTAAATGTTGCAAAGTGACTGGCATAGTTCGAACTATGGCAATGGAATAGAATCCCAGGAATCTTTTCATCAGGCACACATCGCCTAAAGATACCATCTGAGCATTGCTTGTAAAGGTATGGCTCATCCCAAAAATACCTTCTTATGTCTCTTAGAAACTTCTTCTTCTTATCACCCACAAAATCAGATGGTTCCTCCTGGCTAGCAGCTAAGTAGTTTGCTATCTCCCCAAACCATGAAAAATTTGGATCAGTTGTCTTGAAGGTAGCACCACAAAACTTCTCGGGAGCAGGTGCTCTGAATTTTAGAGCAGGTTCTATTGTCTGGACCGGGTGCTCCAGCACACAGATGCTAACCGCATAGACATGTTCATCAGGAAATGTCTCATCAAGAGGTACCTCATCATCAATTTTCATGCGAGATAGATTATCAGCAACACCATTCTCGCTCCCTTTCTTGTCAACAATCTGCAAATTAAATTTCTGGAGCAAAAGGATCCACCTCAACAGCCTCAGTTTTGCATCCTTTTTAGTGAGCAGGTACTTTAGAGCAGCGTGGTCGGTGTGTATAATCACCTTGGAACCGACAAGGTATGATCTGAACTTCTCAAAAGCGAATAACACTGCCAGCAGGTCTTTTCCAGAGTTAGCATATTTGCACTGAGCCTGATCCAAGGTACGGCTGGCGTAGTAAATCACATGGAGCTTTTTGTCCTTCTTCTGACCCAAAACTGTATCTACAACATAGTCACTCGCATCTGTCATCACTTCAAATGGCAGGTACCAATCAGGTGGTTGAACGATGGGCGCGCTTATCAAGGCTCCTTTTATGGTGTGAAAAGCCTCTAGACAAGCCCCATTGAAGTCATACTTAGTCTCTTTGCACAATAGCTGAGTTAGCGGTCTTGCTATTTGTGAAAGTCCTTGATGAACCTCCTGTAGAAACCAGCATGACCCAGAAAACTCCTTATTCCCTTGATTGAATTTGGTGGCTGAAGAGTCATCATGACCTCCACCTTTGCTTTGTCAAACTCAATACCATTCTCAGATAACCGATGACCCAATACAATGATATCTCGTACCATGAAGTGGCATTTTTCTCAGTTCAGCACGAGATGCTTCTTCTCACATTGCTGTAACATCCTGCATAAATTCGATAAACACACAGAGAAAGAGCTTCCATAGACAGAGAAATCGTCCTTGAAAACTTCCATTATACCTCAATAAGGTCAGTAAAAATTGACATCATACACCTTTGGAATGTTGCTGGGGCGTTACACAAACCGAATGGCATTCTGCGATATGCAAAAGTACCATAAAGACATGTAAATGTCGTCTTCTCCTGATCGTCTGGGTGGATAGAAACCTGAAAAAAACCTGAGTAACCATCTAAGATACAGTAGTATGGATGGTTAGCCAATCTCTCAAGCATTTGATCAATAAAGAGCAAAGGAAAATGATCCTTTCTAGTGGCAGCATTCCATTTCTTGTAATGAATACACATCCTATGACCAGTTACTGTTCTAGTTGGTATCAACTCATTCTTTTCATTTGTGATCATAGTAATTCCACCTTTCTTAGGCACCACATGAACTAGACTAACCCAATTACTATCTGAGATTGCATAGATTACACCAGCTTGTAGAAGTTTTATTATCTCCTTCTTTACAACAGCTTTTAGATTGGGGTTTAACCTCCTCTAATGTTCTATAGAATTCCTTGATTCATCTTGTAGATGTATTCTATGCGTACAAAGATCAGGTGAAATTCCATGAATATCATCTAGTGAAATCCTAGAGCCTTTCTATACTTCCAAAGTTCACACAAAAGCAAAGCGGTTTCTACATTGTTCAAATCAGCATTTATGATCAGCAAATAGAATTAGGACCTAGAAATACGTATCTTAGTCCAGCTGGTAGGGTTTTGAGTTCAAGCTTAGGAGCTCTTAATTCGCTCCAAGGACAGTCAACAAAGTTTTCAAGCGTAGAGCAGGTGCTCCGTCAGCATTCTCTGTTTCGAGGTTCAAGAACCCAGTTGATTTTTTCATCGTTTGGCTCGAATCCAGCATCTTTGCAAACCTAACTGTGTCCTCACTCAAGTACCCATGCTTACCCTCAGCCTTTGTCAAAGCTACATCCAACGGATCATCAGCCAAAATCTCCTCAATCTCTCCCTCAGAGACTTCGAGATTATCTTCTATGGCAAAAGTTTGCCCATCAATGGTTAGCTTTTTGAGCATTCTATCCATCTCAAATTCCATGATAATGTCCCCCAGGTGGAGACTGATTGTACCATTTCTTACATCAATAATCGCACCAGCTGTGCGCAAGAAAGGACGTCCCAAAATCAAGAGATCCTTTGGTTCTTCATCAAGTTCCAACACCACAAAATATGCTGGAATTAATGTATTGCTAATTCTAACATGCAAATCCTTAAGAATCCCCACGGATAACTTTACTGACCTGTCAGCAAACACCAATGAAATTCTTGTTGGTTTGAACTTTGTGTACCCAAGTTTCCTAGCAACCGAATATGGCATGAGGTTCACACTTGACCCCAAATCGCATAGAGAACAAGCGAATCGCTTAGGACCAATCTCACTCCTTAGGCATCTTGTTTTGCAGCACATCACTACATTTCTTAGATACCATCAAAGCACTATGTTCTGAAGAAACATTTCCTGTGACCAGACCCTTAACATACTTCTTCATAGCTGGCATCATCTGAATTGCATCTGCCAAAGGGAACATAACACTCAAATCTTTCAACATCTCCTTACACTTTGCCTCTTACAAATCCTTTTTAGATTTCATTGGATAGACTAGGTAAGAAACTGGAGGATTGTAGACACGAGAAAAAATCTTATCAGCAAGCTTATTCAGTCGAAGTACCTTAGAAGTCGGTTCAACAACTTCTTCACTCTTTTCCTCGTCTGGAGCAGGTGCTCCTTCTTCTGGAGCAGGTGCTCCGTTTTTTAAAGGTGGTGCTCCATTTGGGAGCGGGTGCTCTGCAGAATTTCCTGGACAACTTTCAGCGTTTGCCCTCACAACCTGTGGTAGAACCCTTCCACTCCTTAGCTAAACTGCATTCACAAACTCTCTAGGGTTTGCATCTGGTTTACCTGGCAGTACTCCTTGTGGCCTCTTGATTGCCTCAACAGTTTGAGCAACCTGAGTATCAAGCTTCTTCATATGATTGCAAACAACTTCAAGTCTACCATTGAGATCAGAGTACATGGTGTCTACCTTTTTGTTGATTTCAGTGGCAGATTTATATTGATTAGCCATCAGCTGCTGGATCGTACCCTTTTAGTCATCCTGAGAAGTACTTCCAGAGCTCGCAGGAGCCTGAAAGTTGGTAAACTGTGGTTTCTGTTGAACTCCTCATTGAAACTAATTCTGACTTTTGTAAGGTAGGAATGTTTTTCCTTGGAAACCCTGAGAAAAACTCTTCTGAAAATCTTGATCATGAGGTTTCTGGTTTAGGGACTAGTTTGCTGCGGATAGACCTGGTCCTGCAGGTTCTCAACGTTTGAACTCCTATAGGAGAAGTTTGGGGGACTCCTATAGTTCTCCATATGATCCATTGAAATCTCTGCGGGAAGTCCATGGAAAAAATGCTGCTTGACCAGCGATATCATCTGAGGCTTTATCTCATAGTCTTGCCTCTCAACAGCAGGTGGAACAATAGCAGCTGTATAAGGCATAAGGCAGGTGGAACAATAGCAGCTGTATAATAGCAGCTCTAATAGCACTTTGCTGTTCACGCTCACGTTGCTGTTGTTGTTCGCGCGCATGTTGCTGCTGCATCTGAGCCATCTGCTCTTGCAACCATTGCAGCTCAGCCGCCATATCATCATTGCCCTATTCGCCCATGTCGACGAGTTCAGGCCTGGTTTGTCTGTTGCCTCGTTCAAGTCTTGCAAGTTCCGTGTTACTCAAGATTACAAGGGTTATTTGACGATTGCTCCTTGTTGACCTTGAGTTCATGCACCTGAAACACACGCAAGAGAAGAAAAAGAACAAGTCAGTACTTAGTCTAAAAACATATATTAAAACTAGAGGTATCGAGTTGGTTTCCGTTGCAATGGCGCCAATTGATAAAAGCATTCTGCCCTCTACGATAAATTTCAAACCTCAGAAACTTGATGTAAAATAGTAAAGTTTGATCCAAGGGACCAGCAATACACTCTAATTTTTTGAGATACAAATTCAGCTAAGCTATCAAGTTGGTTTTAAATGTCTGTTGTCACAAATAGCAAGCAAATTAAGTCAAATCAGTTTAAACAAATATTAATAAAAAACGTTAGGCTAAGGAGAATATCTCAGGGATTAGATCATATAGAACCAAGCAATTATTCAGGACAACAATTCAGAACCAATCTAGAACTCAATCATAGAAATAGGAGGATCCACTGCCGTCGCAACAACCACTTTATCAATCAATCCAACACCCTAAATTGTCGTTTGAGTTTACAAAGAATGATAAGCATTATAAAGGATGGGATCGATTTGTTCACAACTTGTCTTAGCATCAACTGTCGTTGGCTAAGGACAAATCGTCCATATATGTTCTTTCAAGCAATTCACAACACTTTTGATGAGTAAATTAAACCTAAAATCAGAGGTTAGGTGATCAAGCCTAGTCTAGGCATTTAGAACAACAATAGATGAAGATATCAATATATATAGAATCCTATTTATGCTTAGTTCATGAGTCTCTAATCCCTTCGAACCCCTTAACCTAACTAGAAGAACTACTCAGACATGACAGATCGACCAATAGCAAGAGAGATACGAGAATTCATGGATAAAATAATGAAAGAGATAAAGAGTTTAGAAATCTTTTCCAAAGGGTTGAAGACAATCTTCAAATCTTATAAAAACTCAAAACAATTTATCTCAAAAATCTCTCTCGAGTTCTCTTCGTATAAACTTAGAAAAAGAGTTCGATAATGATCGATGAAAGAGGTCTAGGGCAGCTAGGATTAATTAGGGAAAACCCTAGGTGGCAAAAATTAGGTTTAATGAAAGTTTCCAAAAATTGATCTTCCGCAGAGCAGGTTTCGGGAGCAAGAACAGGTGCTCCTTTCTTCAAAACTTTCCAAAAAGCTCCACTTTTCTTCTATTTTTGCCAAGTCTCTTCATGAGCTCCAATCCTCCATTCCAGCCACTTTTAGACCTAAAATGACTCAAAATAAAATAAAAGACTCGACAAAAACCTACAAAACAAAGGTTAGAATGCGCCAAAAACGCATTATATCAAAGTGTTTAGGGTTACCGTGTGATGCGGCGGATGCATGGTATTATGCAAAACCGCAAGAGAAAATGGACCAGTTAATGTCCACAACTTCCAACCACTTCTTCTTTAAACATCTTTCTTCTTTTTCCTTCTTTGTTCTCGAATCCCCCTATAGTTAGACATTTTGCAAGGATTCTCTGTAAACGACTCCATCTTCTCTGTAAATTGACTTTCGGCTCTCCTTCGGATTTTCTTGTGCCCTGAGACTCATATGATTGGTAACTATTTTTTTTTTGTTTTTTCGAAAAGCGTTACAATACCTTTGATGAAGATAAGTCTCATGAACACGAAATTGTACATTATTATTGTGAATCCCATATATAGATAAAGTTCTGAAGTCAAATCTCTGTACCTCACCAAGCTTTTCCGAAACTCTCATCTTTTGTGGTTGGAAAGCAGTGTCGTTCTTTTCTCTCCAACGTTTTTGCATATAGCTGCATATATGTTGATGGAAAAAGAGAGTGCATGAGGTTTGAAAGGAGGAAAGAGGTGATAAGGTGGGTACCACTAATAATGAGTGGTTATTCAGGACCCAACAGAAATCTCTGTAAGATGAAATTTTGGGGGAGAGATCCAGTTGTGAGCTTCTAGGTATCGTCCGTTCTTAACAAATCTGTAAATGGTCCTAGGAAAAACGATTCTCAACAAATAATGGTAAGAAATCCTCATATGACAAGGTCCTTATTATCCACTAGTTTTGACTCAGTAAAAACTTGTGACTTGATAAAACCATATTGATGTAAAAAGTGGAAAAAGATCTCAAGTCACAAAATATAAAGTAGCATTAGTAGAGGATGGAATATATTTCCCCCCAGACTTAAATCACACCGTCCTCGGTGGGAAAAAGAAAGAGAAGAGGATGAGAAAGATAAATGCTAAAGAAAGATTAAGGTGTAAAGAACAATGCCACCTTGAATGGGATGGATTCATCTTTCCTTAAATGGTTGCCCAAATTTTGGTCTAATGGTTGATGGTGGTCGATTTTGAAATGGAATGATGGTAGGTGGTGGATGATTCGGTGACTAACCGTCAGTTCTTTCTTGTTGTTGCTTGTCAACGTATAAACTCGGCTAAGTTTTGACGAATTTTGTTTTGAATTCTTTTTGCATCTTTCCTGAGATAAAAACCTAAAAACCATCAATAGTTTTGAGAAATAAAATAAGAAAACATACTAAATAAGTAATAATTTGGTGGTGGTTGAGAAAAGGTGGTATAATGATGAAGTGATAAGGGTGGGGGGGGGTGTGAATGATGATGATGCAATGGAGGTGGTGGTGATGCAAGTTTGGACTCGTCGAAACAGGGGAGAGCTCGGCCGCACCTAGAGATAACGTGACCGCGGCGGGATGGCGATTTGATGCGCCACTGTGACTCTGGCCGCAGTCGAAGTAGTGTTGGCCACGTCATAGACTCTTTCTGGCGTGCCGGTCCATTTTGTTGTTGTTCTTCTTCTTCTCCTTTTTCTTTTCTTTTCTATTTTTTTTATGAAAACCTGAAACTAAGAAACGAAAACCATTAAAAGAAAAGGGAAATAAAACAAAAACTAGACTCTTACCAATGGGTTGCCTCCCACTAAGCACTTGCTTAAAGTTATTAGCTTGACTTTGGTGCTTTTCTGGGCTTATTTGAATGAAGATCTTGTCCTAAGACAAGTCCTCTTGGGTTTTTCCTTGTTGGGTCACCATCATGCGGTTCTTCTTTTTGTTCTCTTGATGGGGTATCTTCTTCTTCTTAAGGATGCGGCTTCTCTTCAATGTTTAGAACGTCGTTACATGTCACTTGAGACATTGGATCGTCCTCTTCTTCTTTCTTGGAGTCATGTCCAACAACATGACATGACGGAGCTCTAATCTTCCTTTCTATTTCATTTACTCTTTTGTCAAGGTTTATGTACTTGACTTTGAGCTCAAAATTGATCTCTTTTAGCAATCTGATCGTTTTTCCAAGCTCATCGGATAAAGATTTTTTAAACTCCTTATGTCGATCTCCAATGCTCTCTATCGCGGTCTTGGTTTGATCAGTTTGTTCTTCATGTTTTCCTACACGCTTAAGCATACTTGAATCCTTGTCAAAAAGGATACCAAACTTGAAGTCGCTATAACTAAGCTCGTCGCTTTGTCTCCTTCTTAACTCGTCGATGTCTTTATCGTTTTTTATTGTCTCCTTGAGATACTTTCCTAGCTCGTCTTCAGTCCATTGATATCTCCTACTGATGGCAGCAACATCTTTAGCTCCTTGCTCTCAAGATCTCTTGATAAAAGTCAAATTATCTTCAAGTTTCCCACCACGAATTCCGTTGTTCTTATTAATCCTCTCATGAGTTGTTCTCTCAATAATCTTTTGGTAGTGTAAGTGCTGTCCTATGAGGATCTCAAGTACTTCCTTTTGATTTCTATTCTACAAATTAGCATTAGCTCGGTCTTGAAAAATTTGATGCGGTAGACAGAAAGAGCTTCGCTATTCTTCTCTTGTGAAACCATAAGTTTGATCTCCATCTTGTCAAACTTGGCATTAAGAGCTTCCCTATTCTTCTCTTGTGAAACCATAAGTTTATGAATAGCTGATATCTCTATATTTTACCGCTTTTAAGCATGCATTTAGCACCAACTTTGCATTAGTTTGATCCTTTATTTACAGCATTTAGTGTCACTTGCTTCTGTTTTGCATACTTTAGGAATACTTGCATCAGCATTGCATACATCTTTTGGATAAGGGGTTGAAACATGTAGTTTGGAGCTTCTAAGGGCTAAGGAAGGAATGGAGGTGAAGACATGCACAAAGGTGGATCGAAGATCATATGAAGCAGAGGAGAAGGCACCAAAGAAGCCACCCGATCTTAAACCCGATTTGCATGCTCGAGTCGACCACCAAGAAGCCACTTGATTGCACACTCGATTGCATGCTCGAGTCGACCATAGACTCGACAAAGGACTCGACCATGGACTCGACGACCAACTCGAGTGGTTGATGATATCTCTGTATTTTATCCGTTTTAGGTACAAATTCATCACCTTTATAGCATTTTTTCATCCTTCATTCGCATCATTTAGGGCCTTTTACTTCTTTTTTGCATATTTAGGCATTCCTGCATCAACATTGATTACACATTCTGCATATGGGGTTGAAACAGGTAATCTGGAGCTTCTAAGGACTAAGGAAGAAATAGAGGCTTATGACATGGATAAAGCTGAGAACAGAGCATAGGACGCAGAGGAAGGAAGCCACTCGATCGACAGCTCGACCAAGATGATCGAGTGCAAGCTTGAGTCATGCAGAGGAAGGAAGCCACTCGATCACCCACTCGACCAAGATGATCGAGTGCAAGCTCGAGTCGTGCAGAGGAAGGAAGCCACTCGATCACCCACTCAATTTACATGATCGAGTGTAAGCTCAAGTCGCACAGAGAAGGAGCTCGACCAACCACTCGATCGACAGCTCAACCAACATGATCGAGTGCTCGATCGAGTGGAACCACCGACTTAGCTATTTTTTCTGTTTCTGTATTATGATTTTGGATTAACACTATAAATATCCCTCTTATCTTTGTCCAAGAGATATTTACGTTTTTCCTTAGGGTTTTTCTCTGTAACCACCAAGAACACTTTGATTTGTAATCCAGATTTCTTCTAATGTATTGAGTTTTTGTTATTGCTTCTTTGAAACTTCTTACTCCTTTCATCCTTATCTTTCTGATTATGCAAGTTTTAAGAATTTTTGGGTTTGTGTTCTTTATGTTCTTCATGAGTTCGGAGTAGGTTTCTAGGGTTCTTGAGGATGGGTTAGATTAATGAGAAATCATTAGTCTCTTAAGTCGTTTAAGCTTAGATTTCTATGAATCCCTTCTAGATTAGTGTTCTTACTGCTAATTTATCTTTGATCAATTGGAATTAGAACCCAGACATTTCCACACCCACCAAGTGTTTGATGAAATGTCTGAACCAACTAATTCCAGAGATTTACATATCTAACCTAAGGGATTAGTTGTCTAGAGTGTTTATTGGCTTTAATAGACTGTATCTTAATGCCAATTAGGTTAGATTTCGCTAATGAGAGTTAGGTCTGGAACTAGCTTAGCTTGAGGTCTTTTGTCATGAGAATGAATCTGATTGCTTATGAGCCTATTGTCTAGGGATTAGCTCTACTTGATTTTTGTTAAACACCTAGGTAGACTAAGGAGGAATCACTAGTCCATTACCCCCATCCTTAGGAGCTCCTTGTTTATCTGATTATTCTGTTGCTATTTTCTGCTTCTGTAGCTTCTGAACCTTCTGTTAGCTGCTGTTAGTTTTAACAGCTTGTTTAAGTTTCTTGTTTATGCTTTCTATTGGTCTAGGTTCAACTGATATAGTTTTTCGGTATATCGGTTGGAAACCTTTAATGAGTAATGGAGATATCCTAGAGATTAAAGACTACGGTCTGAAACGGTTTAGATTACTAGCCGGGTCTCGTACTAGATATCATCTTAGTGATATGGGAAACACAATGTCACGAACCTGAAAATTGATACATTCACGATTGATAAAACCTATTGCTTGGCTTGACTTAAATTGATCTATTGCATCTTATCTGTTAGCATCACACCTGATTGGATTGATAACCTTCTATATTGCAATGACATGATAATGCATTAGGGTAATTGATAGCAAAAAACCTATTATCAATTGATCGAGTGCACACTCGAGTGGAGCCTTGCCGACTTCTTAATTTGTCGTTTTGTGTACAAGGGTTTGTAATCCATAGTATAAATAGACGCCCTCGGTTATTAACCAGGGAGTATGATATATCACAGTTTTTATGGTTTTTAACCCTAATACTAGTCTTGTTTTAGAGTCTTTTTAGTGTCTTTCGAGTCTTTTAGAGTCATTGCAGGTTCATGTACGTTTTGGACTCAGTTGGAGCACTTTGGGAGATTTGGAAGCATTTGGCGTTCTGTAGCTGAGAAGAGCAACTCGGAGACCATAATGGGTGTTGGTATCGATTGACACCAGCAATTGGTGTTGCTCGACACCAGTCGCGACCACTTGTTGCACACGAGTTTTAAAGACTTTTGAAGAATTGCATATTTGCCCAGAAGTTTTCCCTAATTGCAAGACAAGTCCTTGACGTATTTTGGAGTATAATTAGTTGTTTTTAGATTTTTGGAGAGACACCTTTTTACATTATCCTTATTCTAGTTTTCAGAGAGGTTGGGGAGAGACAGATCAGAACTCATTGTAGAGAGAAGATTTTGAACTCCCTTGTTTCTTATTTTACTTATCTTAATGCAATTTATTTCATTCATGATTTGTGTTTCATTGATTATGTCTGAGTAATCTACTTGTTAGATTTAAGGTTTTTCTAGGGTAAGGATGCATTGTTGAATTGGATAGATTTGTTAGGGTAATCATATAGTTCTTCATCTAGGTTGATGTTAATGCTAGTTCTAGATTGATCACCTGGAATTTAGATCATAGGATAATTGGTAGACATGAAAGTGTTATCAATTCCCTGAATTAGACCTTGATGAGCAAAATACCTATATGCAAAGACATTTGATTTAGGGATTTTGTCAACATATCAAACTTGAATTTAATGCATGTTTTGATTATTGAATTTGTAAAGAAATTTGGGATTCACTGTTTTAGACATAGATAATCTCTGCAACGAAAGTTGATTGATTTGAAATTTGTGTTTTGAATTCAAGAACGGTTCTTAACCAAACCCTATTCTGTTTATCTGTTTTGCAATTCTGAATTCCCGAAAAATTTCTCTAAGTCTAGCTTTTTCCTTATTGAATTTACAACTTCTACATTTTACTTTATTAGTTTTACATTTTATCTTTTATCATTTTGCTAAATTTCCAAACTGCTAATCTATTGCGTGAACTTTACTCCTTGTGGATTTGATCCCTAAGTACTACATTGATCTCTTAATTTGAGAGAGTAGGTCTAGGGTTAATTTGAGCATATCAAATTTTGGCGCCTTTGCCGGAGACTTTTGATTCACCATTAGATTTCAGTTAGAATTTAGTCTAAATCTTTTTACTACTTATTTACTTACGCTGTTTTTGTTTTTCTTTTCTCTTTGTGTTTCGGGTTTATACCTAATCGCAAAACCAGGAGCAACAAAGATCTTCAGCTTGCAGATCTTTCCCACCAGGACTTTGCAAGAATAGAACGAATGAACCGAAAAGCTAAGAAACTAGCTGTGATGAATAACTTTGTTGTGTTGGTAAGGGATAAGGCTGGAATTCTGCGTGATCAAGAGGGCCATGTGCGCAACGAGCAGGGCCAAAAACTGGATATTGAGAGAAACGTGATAGGAGAACCCGCCATTAGTGTCGATCGACACCAAGAGGGTGTCGCTCGACACCCTCCTGCTATCGAGGCTCCGGTTGTTAATGATGTAGCAGCTGCAGCTGCAGTGGTTCATGGGAGGACACTGGATGACTACAACAAGCCGGATCAGTTCTATGCCAACCGAGCTGCGATCATGCCCCCTCCGTTTCAGAGAAACGACTTTGAGCTGAAACCCGCATACTACACTCTTGTGGGACAGCATCCTTTCCATGGTCTTCCACATGAACAACCCATGGATCATATTGAAAGGTTTGAAGACCTTGTTACTAGCATCAAGACTAATGGGGTGTCCAATTGATTTCCTATTCTGCAAGCTCTTCCCGTACTCTCTTGCTGGGGAAGCAGCTTGGTGGGAGACCAAGAATGTCTTCTTGAACAACTTCTGCGGTGATGCAAGGTCTGAAGACGCGAGAACAAAAATCTCCACCTTTTCTCAACAACCAGCCGAAGCATTTAAGGCCGCTTGGGTAAGATTCAGAGCTTATCAGAGAGACTGTCCACATCATGGTTTCAGTGAGGTACAGTTGTTGGGTATCTTCTTCAGAGGTATAGATTGGAGATATCAGATGGCTCTGGATGCTGTGAGTAATGGGAACTTCAACACCAGGTATCCCGAAGATGCTATTGTACTGATTGAAAACTTGGCTTCTAGCAACAGCACCAAAAATGCAGATTTTGAGAGAAAGAAGCAAGCGGAAAACTCTGCGGGTGGTCAGATTGCTGAGGTAAAAGCTAAGTTGAATTCAGTGCACAATCTTCTCGTGGGTAAGAAATCTGTTCACTTTGCTGCTAAGGTTGAGACTTTTGAGGCAGTGGAAGAGGATTGCAACTATGTCAATGGTGCTGAGGTTGAGACTTTTGAGGCAGTGGAAGAGGATTGCAACTATGTCAATGGAGCTGGATTTCAGGGTCCGAAATATGTTAATGCACAGAGGAGTGCCTTCACAGGAAACCAGAAGCCTGAATACCAGAAGAGTAGTTTCACGAGGAACTATGGTTCTTCTTCTTACGAAGGCCCCCCTCCACCCAATTCAGATACTGAGGTTAAGTTTATGCTGGAGCAGATTCTGGAAGGTCAGCAGAAGATCATAGTGGATTTGAACGGAAAGATCGATGCACTATACACTGATTTGAATGGGAAATTTGAAACTCTGAGCACCCATGTCAAGAAGCTAGACAGTCAAGTTGCTCAGACCACTGAGTCTGACAAAAGACAAGAGGGATTCCTTCCTAGAACGATTGAGAACACAGAAATGCATGGAATGCTATTCTTGTGGCAGATAGGGATGATTTCAGTGATGGTGAGGATTTCGATGTTTCATACTCAGTGTCGCTCGACACCAGCCAAAATTCCCGAAGATTCGACGCAAGACAGAGCAAAATCGACCGAGCTTGACACTAAAGTGTCGACACTAGAAGCCAGTGTCGATCGACACCAACCTAGTGTCGGTCAACACCATGTGCGGACTGGACCAAAGCCTATCAATAATCTTCCTCAAGTCGGAGAAAGAGTGTATAAGCCTAAGGTTCCCTATCCAAAGAGTCTTTGGAAGTCTAAACAGGAGATAGAGGAGGCTCGATGCAAAGCAATCATTGACAAGGAGGTGATTGAGATGTCTTTAGTTGATGCAGTCAAGATTTCACCTCCACTTAATAGGTATGTGAAGAGAATGGTTACTAATGGTCTGAGTCCTGAGGAAGGACCTTTACTTACCAGGGACATCTACGCGCATATCTCGCATGAGACCCCACAGAGAAAAAAAGGAACGAAGCAGAAAGTGGTTGTCTCTGAACAAGTCAGTACCATGATTCAGAGTAAGATTCCAGAGAAACTACCTGATCCGGGAAGTTTTATGGTAGATTGCTCAATCTCCACATGACGATTTTTGCATTCTCTTTGTGATCTTGGTTTTGGTATTAACGTGATGCCTCACTCTATTGATGTACGTCTGGGGATGACTGATTTTAAGCCGACCAGGATCTCTCTCATCTTAGCGGATCGATCCAAAAGGATTCCAAAAGGTATCTTAGAAGATGTTTCAGTGCAAATTGGTGAATGTATGATTCCTACAGACTGTGTGGTCTTGGAATATAAGGAGGAACCCAAGGATCCTTTGATTTTACGACAACCCTTTTTAGCTACAGCTGGGGCCCTGATTGATGTGAAAAAGGGACGCATAGCTCTGAATGTGGGTGATCTGGTCATGAATTTTGACATGGACAGGATGAGGAAGACACATACAGTTGATGTACAGACATTCTCTGTAGAGATCTCCACAGACATTACTGCTGGGTATGTCAAGGAGTTGGGTCCGAGTGAGCAAGTGAATAAGCAAGCTATTGCGCTTGAGGATTGATGTGGTGATCATCTTTTCAGTACTAGGCTTCCAGAAGAGGTTCTACTCAGTGACAAGTTGCCCGAGGATGATGTTTTTGAGATGGAGATAGGGATTGCAAACAAGAGTTGCAGAAAAAGTGTAGAGATCCGAGCTACAGACTCAGTGTCGACCAACACCACCAGGGTATCGGTAGACACCACATTCGACAAAACGGATGAATGTCGATCCAACCATCTTTCACTCGATACAGAGACTCGACATAAAGACATGGTGTCGATCGACACTTTCTACGACTTGACCCGGATTTGCCTCCAAAATAGAAAGCTCCACATCCCACACTCCATTCACCTCAGGGAAAGAAAAGGTACGCACATCCTAATCTCAAACCATCTCCTTTCATCAATAAGAATTTCAAAGATACAAAAACGGTTTTGCAGTTAACTAAGCCAGAAGATTATCGTAGAGCCCTTGTTTCTTCTTTTGATGATTGTGCAGGAAAAAGGAGTGTACCACACGAGATTAAGTCCCGCCCTGCTCATATTCCTCACTTCCTTGGTCGTTCTCACGCACCCAATGCCTATACACCACCATGGATGATGAGACTAATTTTGCGGAAGCATTCATTGCCACCCTCTGCTCCAACTGATACCTGAGCTCCGCCACAGTCAAGTTAATGACTGAAAACAAGCGCTTAGTGGGAGGCAACCCACTCGTACATTTTCATATTTTATTTTGATTATTCATGTCTTTCTATTTTATTTCGTTTTGCCAACCCTGAGTTTGGTACCACTGGAGACAGTGTTACTTAAGTCTGGGGGAGGTAGTTACTGACGTTATGTTTGTTTTTGAGAGTCAGTCGTGTCAGTCTTTTCGTTTTATTGAGTCAAAATTTGGTAAAAGAATTATGATATCTCTTCTTAGTTTATTTGTCTGAGTGATTAATGCTGCAGATTTAGTTCAGATCCGAGTAATGAAAAATCCAAAGACTGACCGATAATCCAAAGCAACCCATATTTCGCAACAGATTCCACAAAAGCCGGATTTAATTTCTGAGTTCTTCCTTTACCTCATCGATGCAACCAGAAGTCATAGAGCTTGACTCCTTGTTCTTACCTGACAAACGAAAGCCTAAATAAAAAGTGATGGTATTCTTCTCCCTTATTTGAAAAAAAAAAAGAAAAACAAAAGAGCATAAAAGATAAGATGACTTTTCTTTTATGTAAAGGGATAGAAAAATTTCCAATGACCCCATTATTTTACTCTGAAAGGAATGATCACACGAAAGTTAGAAGTGAGTTTACGAAAATTTCCTGTGATGCCATTATTCGCCTACACTTTTATAAAAAGAAACACAACACAAAAGATGTTGAGAAAAGAACAAGTCTGGGGGAGAGAAAGAGTATCAAATAGTGTGAAAATTGGTTGTTTTGTCATGGTATTGCACGGGAATGAGTCTAGAACGTCCTTGGCACTGATTTCATTTATGAGACCCAGCGATGAAAGCTGTGGAGAATGTTGTGAAGTTGTGGGTTAAATTTGGGGTATTGAAATATCTACGAGAAGTACATAGTGGTTCGATTTAGATTAGTCTGCTAAGCATATGGATTATGGTTTGAATGCTCAATGCAATAGTCTAACGAGAGAGAGAATTTTTGCGTTTTTCAAACCTCTTTCACAGGTTAAGTTTCTGTTTTGCTTGAGGGCAAGCAAAGGCTAAGTCTGGGAGAGTTGATATATCACGGTTTTTACGGTTTTTAACCCTGATACTAGTCTTGTTTTAGAGTATTTTTAGTGTCTTTCGAGTCTTTTAGAGTCATTGCAGGTTCATGTACGTTTTGGACTCAGTTGGAGCATTTTGGGAGATTTGGAAGCATTTGGCGTTCTGTAGCTGAGAAGAGCAACTCGGAGACCATAATGGGTGTTGGTATCGATTGACACCAGCAATTGGTGTCGCTCGACACCGGTCGCGACCACTTGTTGCACACGAGTTTTAAAGACTTTTGAAGAATTGCATATTTGCCCAGAAGTTTTCCCTAATTGCAAGATAAGTCCTTGACGTATTTTGGAGTATAATTTGTGGTTTTTAGATTTTTGGAGAGACACCTTTTTACATTATCCTTATTCTAGTTTTCAGAGAGGTTGGGGAGAGACAGATCAGAACTCATTGTAGAGAGAAGATTTTGAACTCCCTTGTTTCTTATTTTACTTATCTTAATGCAATTTATTTCATTCATGATTTGTGTTTCATTGATTATGTCTGAGTAATCTACCTGTTAGATTTAAGGTTTTTCTAGGGTAAGGATGCATTGTTGAATTGAATAGATTTGTTAGGGTAATCATATAGTTCTTCATCTAGGTTTATGTTAATGGTAGTTCTAGATTGATTACCTGGAATTTAGATCATAGGATAATTAGTAGACACGAAAGTGTTATCAATTCCCTGATTTAGGGATTTTGTGAACATATCAAACTTGAATTTAATGCATGTTTTGATTGTTAAATTTGCAAATAAATTTGGAATTCACTGTTTCAGACATAGATAATCTCTGCAACGAAAGTTGATTGATTTGAAGTTTTTGTTTTGAGTTCAAGAACGGTTCTTAACCAAACCCAATTCTGTTTATCTGTTTTGCAATTCTGAATTCCCGAAGAATTTCCTTAAGTCTAGCTTTTTCCTTATTGAATTTACAACTTCTACATTTTACTTTATTAGTTTTACATTTTATCTTTTATCATTTAGCTAAATTTTCAAACTGCTAGTCTATTGCGTGAACTTTAGTCCTTGTGGATTCGATCTCTAAGTACTACATTTATCTCTTAATTTGAGAGAGTAGCTCTAGAGTTAATTTGAGCATATCAAAATAATACGTTTTTCCTTAGGGTTTTTCTCTTAGCCACCAAGAACAGTCTGATTTGTGATCCAGATTTCTCTTAATCTATTGAGTTTTTGCTATTGCTTCTTTGAAACTTCTTACTCCTCATATCTTTATTTTCTGATTATGCAAGTTATAGTAATTTATGAGTTTGTGTTCTTGATGTTCTTCATGAGTTCTGAGTAGTTTTCTAGGGTTTGTGAGGATGAGAAGATTAGTGAGGAATCCTTAGTCTCCTGGGACGTTTAAACTTAGATTTCTATGAATCCCTTCTAGATTAGTGTTCTTAATGCTAATTTCTCTGTGATCAATTGAAATTAGAGCCCATAAATTTCCACATCCACCATGTGTTTAATGAAATGTCTAAACCAACTAATTCCAGAGATTTACATGTCTAGCCTAAGAGATTAGTTGTCTAGAATGTTTATTGGCTTTAATAGACTGAATCTTAATGCATGTTAGGTTAGATTTCGCTAATGAAAGTTAGGTGTGGAACTAGCTTAGCTTGAGGTCTTTTATCATGAAAGTGAATCTGATTGCTTATGAGTCTATTGTCTAGGGATTAGCTCTGCTTGAGTTTTGTTAAACACCTAGGTTAATTAAGGAGGAATCACTAGTCCATTACCCCCATCCTTAGGATCTTCTTGTTTATCTGATTGTTCTATTGTTATTCTCTGCTTTACTAGCTTCTGTTAATCACTAGTCCATTACCCCCATTACTGTTTAAATTCGTTTTAGTTTATGTTAATGCTCTCGGTTCACTTAGGTTGTTAGACATAAAATGCACTACTTGGCTTGACTTAAATCGATATGTTGCATCCTACCTACTAGCATCATACCCATTTGAATTTTATGTCTAACAACCTTCTGTATTACAATGACAATGATAGTACACTAGGGAATTGATAGCAAAAACCTACTTATCAATATGGCGCCGTTGCCGATTGGGTGTTTGATTGTTACATTAAGAATTTCAGATCGCTTAAGATCAAGTTCTTTTTCACTCTACTTTGATTACTGACTTGTTGGTTTTTTCCCTGTTTCGTGCTTTAGGTACCACTCGACCAGCCACTCGACCAGCCACTTGACCAGCCACTCAAGTGCACACTCGAGTCCTTGATCGAGTCGTTAATCGAGTGCATCATCGAGCCTTGTTCCTTTCACCTGCAAGCACACCAGATCGGAAGGCAACCACTATCTCGTTAGCGGTCTGGGCAACATCAACCGGTTACCACGTCCGCTGAGAGAGCAAAGAGACAACATCAGAGTAGATCATCAGAATCCAGTCAATATGGCACACCAACAGGGACAGGATGAACAACCACTTGCTGCACAAAGACGGCCAAGATACATTAGCGCAGGAGATGCCCCTAACACTCACACTCAGAGGCATGGGATTATACCTCCTGCTATCCAAAACAACAACTTTGAGATCACGAGCAACGTGATATCTATGGTTCAGAGCAACAAGTTCCATGGTTTACCTATGGAAGATCCACTTGATCATCTTGATGAGTTTGACAAGATCAATGGATTTAGTGAGAATGGATTCAAGCTGAGACTATTTCCATTCTCCCTTGGTGACAAAGCTCATCAGTGGGAGAAGACTCTCCCTCAGGGATCAATTACCTCCTGGGATGACTACAAGAGAGTTTTCCTTGCCAAGTTCTTCTCTAACTCAAGAACAGGTAGACTCCGGAAGGAGATCTCAGGATTTGCTCAGAAGAATAGAGAAAATTTTTGTGAGGCTTGGGAGAGATTCAAGGGCTACCAATCTCAGTGCCCTCATCATGGATTCAGCAATGAGTCCCTTCTCAGCACACTTTACAGAGGAGTTCTTCCACATATCAGAATGCTTCTAGATACTGCAAGCAATGGTAACTTCCTGAATAAAGATGTAGATGAAGGCTGGGAGTTAGTAGAGAACCTTGCTCAATCGGATGGGAATTACAATGAAGACTATGATAAGAGCATCAGAGGGAGCAATGATTCTGATGACAACCATAGACAGGAGATCAAGGCTCTGAATGACTAGCTCGATAAAGACTTTGTATGTGACGAGGAGCGATTTTAGGTTCAAAATGGGAAGAGTGATCAGCAAGAGGAGATTATCTACGTTCCCACAGGATCAGGTCTACCCTCCTTAGCAACAACAAGCTCAGAACAAGCCTTTCGTCCCACACAATCAGAATCAAGGCTTTGTCCCTAAGCAGCAGTTTCAGGGCGGCTACCAGCAACAAGGAGTTATGAGTCCACCAGGATTTTCACCCCAACGAGCCCAGCCACCTCCCAACCAGGATCAAGACATGAAGAATATGCTACAGCAGATTCTACAAGGTCAAGCATCTAGTGCAGTGGAGATGTCTACAAAGCTTGCAGAGGTACACACCAAGATGGACTGCATTTACACTGATCTTCACAACAAATTCGAGACATTAAACTCAAAGCTCAAATACTTGGAAAGCAACTCAGCATCTACTTCTTCTCCGAAGCCTGTAGGACAACTCCCTGGGAAATCAATTCAAAATCCCAAAAAGTTTGTCAATGCTATAACATTACGGAGTGAAGAGAGCTGTCTGCAAGACAAGGACCTACTCTACTCACTAAGGACAGTGAAGTCCAGGATGAGGAGGATTTGTGTCAAGATGAAGTACAGAAAGACAAACTCGACCACACCACTCGAGTGCACGATCGAGTGCATGATCGAGTACCAACTCGAGTGCATGATCGAGTACATAATCGAGTGCATGATCGAGTGCAGACTCCTACTGCTGAGAAACCAGTTGCTTCAAAGAAAAAGAAAACATGCTTTGTTCCTCCTCCATATAAGCCTAAACTTCCATTCCCGAGTAGATTCGAGCAAGAGAAAATGGAGAAAGTGAAATTGAGGTCAAGATGCCTTTGCTAGATGCCTTCAAGCTGATACTGATGTTTTTGTGAAATAAAACAATTTCCCGATACACTTAACCGTAAGGTAGTATATACGGGATTGAACCACAAGGACCAATGATACTCTGAAGACTGTAGATTTGTAATTAGCTAAAGCAAATGAATGGTTTGTTTATTTCAGACTTGTAAATAAAAATGCAAGGGGATAAAAACGATTAAGCAATATGATTAAGATATTCAGCTATAGGGTATTTTAGGGAATAATGAGTGATGACAATATAGAATCATGAGTTCAATATTAAGAACCGTTATAGAACATGAACACGAACTTAGACTAATCCTATTCCAAGGTATTAGCCACTAAATTAGACTACTCGACTATGAACTTCCGTTTTAAGCCTCCTAGTCTAATCCGCATTAACTATCAAGTTCACTAAGTTCACAAAACGTTCTAACATCAACTTCTATTAGCTAGACATACTATGCTCAATTCACACTAGTCCAGGCTATCTAAAACATTTTCGATGTATAGAAAAACTTAAGATCTAAAACAAGGAGATCAAACCTTTTCTAGCATTAAGATCACGTGAATCAAAGAACCCTAAGGATAAGAACTCATACAAACAAACTAACCATCAAACATTAAAGCTCTACTTGGAACCCTAGAACCCAACTATGAGACTACTCACTCATAGCAAAAGTAAAAGCAAAAGACATAGATGAAAGCATAAAGAAAATGGATAAATAAAAGATTAAGAGGGTTTAGAAATCTTCTCCAAGGGTCAAGAAGGATGAATCTCTAATCCTCAAGGAGTTGCTTACAAGAGACGAAAAGCTCTCTAAAACAAAAAGAGATGTAGAAAAGCTGTAATAAAGTGTCCCTAAAAGTCTAGGGTCTTGGGGTATTTATACCCCTTACAGAAAAAGGAAATCTTAACTAAATTAGATAAAGGAAAATGTAGTCGTATGTGTCGGATCGATCAGTCCAAGGATAGATCGATCGGTCCGATAGCGTCTGTTGAGTTTACGCGTACGTCCGCGATGTATGGACCGATCGGTATGACTGGTGGACCGATCGGTCTTGCAGCGTTTGGTCAAGAATCCACGCTTGTCATATAGGTGGATCGATTGGTCCAAGAGTGGAGTGATCGATCTAGCCGCATCTATTGGCAACGTCTTGTTCGTTTGAAAGGTGGATCGATCGGTCCAAGGTTGGATCGATCGATTTTGCAGCGTCTGTTGGAAATTGTCTCCTACGTCTGAAGGACGAATCGATCGATCCAAAATTAGATTGATCGATCTGTTGACATCTTCTCATCCTTATGCTCAAACTCTCACCCGAACAAGCCTGAAATGATCCAATTTCCGTAAAGCTCCTACAACCTGCATTAGGACTCAAGACTCGACCAAAAAGATACAAAACACGACTAAAGATGCGACAAAAGACTTAAAATGATAATTATATACATGTCGTAAGACGCTAAAAATACAACGTATCAGATACCTCCATATCAAAAGTTTGTGAAGGATACATTGATGGCCAAGTGTAAGGAACTTCAGGGAATGGTAGTGCTAAGCGAAGAATGCAGCGCTATTGTACAGAAGAGGGCGATCCAAAAGTTAAGCGACCCCGATTGTTTCACTTTACCCTGCTCCCTAGGTCCGTTAAGTTTCAGAAACTGTCTCTGTGATATTGGAGCGTTTATAAGCCTTATGCAGCTTTCAGTAGCTAAGAGGCTGAGGTTCAGTAAGTACAAGGCTTGTAACATCTCTTTGGTATTGGCTGATAGATCAGTTAGAATACCCCACAGTGTGCTGGAAGATCTACCTCTGAGGGTTAAAATTGTGGATATGCCGAAGAACCAAGAGATCCTTTGATCTTAGGAAGATCTTTCCTAGCTATAGCTGGAGCGATTATATATGCCAAAAAGGGGAAGATTGAACTTAACCTGGGAAAGGACTTCAAGATGAAGTTTGACATCAAGGATACCATGAAGAAACCTACAATAGAGGATCAGCTATTCTGGATTGAAGAGATGGATCAACTTGCTGATGAACTGCTGGAAGAGCTTACTGAAGAAGACCATCTTCAAACCACCTTGACTAAAAGAGGTGAGGCTGGGTATCTACACGAGGAAACCTTGGGCTATGAGTTGCTGTTAGACTCACACAGAGCAGTAGAAAGGTCAGAAATCTTTGAAGATCTTATTAGGTTGAACATAGAGGTTATTGGAGCAATTGAAGAAATATCATGCCAGACTCGACCGGATAACTCGATCGCACCACTCGTTCACTTCTCGACTGCACAATCGAGTCTACAATCGAGTCTAAGCTTGAGTCAAGCTTCAATACATTCGACGATTGGTCTGAACTGAAGGCACCTAAGGTGGATCTCAAACCACTTCCAAAAGGGCTAAGGTACGCTTTTCTAGGGTCTAATTCTACTTATCCAGTCATAGTAAATTCTGAGCTGAATGATGATGATGAAGTAAAATTGTTATTGACTGAGTTGAAGAGGTTTAAAAGAGCTATAAGGTATTCACTGGATGACATTAAGAGAATTTCACCTACCTTATGCACTCATAGAATTCATCTTGAAAACAAATCATATGCTAGCATTGAACCTCAGAGAAGATTGAATCCAAACTTGAAGGAGGTTGTTAGAAAGGAAATTCTTAAGTTGTTAGAAACTGGTATTATTTATCCTATATCCGATAGCACTTCGATATCTCATGTGCATTGTGTTCCTAAGAAAGGTGGTATAACTGTTGTGAAAAATGATAAAGATGAGTTTATTCCCACTAGAACAATCACTGGTCATAGGATGTGTATAGATTACAGGAAACTGAATGCTGCATCAAGAAAAAATTATTTCCCATTGCCATTTATTGATCAGATGTTGGAAAGGCTAGCGAATCATCCTTATTACTGTTTTCTAGATGGGTATATTGGATTCTTTCAAATCACTATACATCCTAATGATTAAGAAAAAACCACATTCACCTATCCCTATGGACCATTTGCGTATAGGAGAATGCCTTTTGGTCTTTGTAATGCACCTGCTACCTTTCAAAAGTGCATGATCTCTATTTTTTTCAGATTTAATAGAAGAGATGGTGGAGGTATTCATGGATTACTTTTCCGTGTATGGCTCCTCTTTCTCCTCATATTTGCTGAACTTGTGCAGGATACTCACTAGATGTGAAGAAACAAATCTGGTCCTAAACTGGGAGAAATGCTACTTCATGGTTAGAGAAGGGATTGTTTTGGGGCACAAGGTTTCTTAGAATGGAATAAAGGTAGACAAGGCTAAGGTTGATGTGATGATGCAGTTGCAACCTCCAAGGACTGTCAAGGATATCAGAAGTTTCCTCGGGCATGTTGGTTTCTACAGGCAGTTCATCAAGGATTTCTCTAAGGTAGCCAGACCACTTACAAGGCTACTCTGTAAGGAGACAAAGTTCAACTTTGACTCTGAATGTTTAGAGGCTTTCCAACTAATCAAAGGAGCTTTGATCTCAGCCCCAATAGTACAAACTCCTAACTGGGACTACCTATTCGAGATAATGTGTGATGCATCTGATTATGCAGTGGGAGCTGTTTTGGGGAAAAAGATTGACAAGAAGCTGCATATTATCTACTATGCCAGCAGAACCTTAGATGAAGCACAAGAGAGACATGCAACTACAGAGAAGGAGCTGCTAGCAGTGGTATTTGCCTTTGAGAATTTCAGAAGCTACCTAGTTGGTTCCAAGGTTATTGTCTACACAGACCATGCAGCCTTGACGCACATTTATGTAAAGAAAGACACTAAGCCAAGATTGGTGAGATGGATCCTCCTGCTTCAGGAACTTGATAAGAAGGGCATCGAGAATGGGGTGGCTGATCACTTGTCAAGAATGAGGATAAAGAATGCATTACCCATCGATGATTATATGCCTCAAAAATACTCATGTCCATCCAGATTGACCAAACTTGATCACTGTCTCGATCGCACACTTGAGTTCTTGATCAAGTGGGACCCTCGAGTGCAACATCTGAAGCCTTAGTATTGGGCGAAGAAAAGCTGCCTTGGTATATAGACCTGGCTAATTACATGGTTGTTGGTGAAGTCCCCAATAGCCCCACTACTACTGGGATGAGCCATATCTTTACAAGAAAGGGTCAGACGATATGTTCAGAAGATTGATATGCTCAAATTATCCCTAGAGCTACCCTCTCAAATTAAGACATCGATGTAATACTTAGGGTTCGAATCCACAAGGACTAAAGAATCACGTAATTGATTATCAGTTCAGAAATATAGCTAAATAGAAGACATTGTAAATTAAAAATAGCAAGAGAATTAAAATCGGGTTGTAGGATGAATGGGAGAAAAGCTAAGCTTAGAAAAATTCTCAGGAAATTCAAAATTGCAGAACAAAATAATTATCAGGATTGTAATTAAGAACCGTTTTAGAACTCAAATCACGACTGTAAAATCAACCAACTCTCGCTGTGAAGATTATCTATGCCTAAATTTTAGAACCCCAAATCTCTTTGCGAATTCTTCAAATTAAACAAGCAATAAAGTAATGGTTTGATATGTTCACAAAATCCCTAAACCAAATCTTTTTGCGAATAGGGTATTATGCTCATCTATGATAGTTCAGGCAATCAATTACACTCTTGATATAATGCGTTTTTGTCGCATTCTAACCTTTGTTTTGTAGGTCATTATCGAGTCTTTTATTTTATTTTGAGTCATTTTAGGTCTAAAAGGTGGCTGGAATGGAGGATTGGAGCTCATGAAGAGATTTGGCGAAAATGGAGGGAAAGTGAAGCTTTTTGGAAAGTTTTGAAGAAAGGAGCACCCGCTCCTCAATGGAGCACCTGCTCCGGTGGATGATCTATTTTTGGAAGTTACATTAAACCTAATTTTCGCCATCTAGGGGTTTCCCTAATTAATCCTAACCGCCCCAGACCTAAAAAAGAGGGGGGATTCCATTATCGAATTTTTCTTCTAGTTTCGCAAGAGAGAGAACGAGAGAGAGAGAGAGAGAGAGAGAGAGAGAGAGAGACGATTGTTTTGAGCTTTTGTAAGATTTGAGGATTGTCTCCCACACTTTGGAGAAGATTTGAGGATCCCTCTTACTGTTATTCGATTTGTCATGTCTGAGTAATTCTTCTAGTTAGGGTATGGGTTTCAAAAGGATTAGGGATTCATAACCTAAGCATAAATAGGATCATATATATATTGATATCTTCATCTATCATTATTCTTAATGCCTAGACTAGCTTGATCACCTAACCTTTGATCTTAAGTTTAATTTACTCATCAAAAGTGTTGTAAATTGCTTGAAAGAACATAGATGGCGATTTGTCCTTAGCCAACGACACTTGATGCTAAGGCAAGTTGTGAACAAACAGATCCCATTCTCTTTAATGCTTGTCATTCTTTGTAACCTAAAATGACAGTTTAGGGTGTTAGATTGATTGATAAAGTGGTTGATACCACGACAGTGGATCCTCTTATTTTTATGGTTGAGTTCTAGATTGGTTCTAAATTATTGTCTTGAATAATTGCTTGGTTCTAGATGATCTAATCCCCGACATAATTCCCCTTAGCCAAACGCCTTTATTAATATTTGTTTTCCCGATTTTATTTACTTACTTGCTATTGTGACAAACCAAAAGCAAAACAAACTTGATCGTTTAGCTGAAATTGTGTTACAAAAGATTCGAGTGTATTGCTGGGCCCTTGAAAGAATCTCTCACCATTCTACATTCGGGTTTTCAGCCTGTTTATCAATTGGCGCCGTTGCGACGGGGACCAACTCGATACCTCTAGTTTTAATATACGTTTTCAGATTAAGTACTGACTTGTTTCTTTTTCTTCTCTTCCGTGTGTTTAAAGTGCATGAACTCGAGGTCAACAAGGA
This sequence comes from Turritis glabra, assembly GCA_900406565.1. Classification (NCBI taxonomy): domain Eukaryota; kingdom Viridiplantae; phylum Streptophyta; class Magnoliopsida; order Brassicales; family Brassicaceae; genus Turritis; species Turritis glabra. The sequence goes on from OVBN01000241.1 coordinate 65,507, forward strand.
GAAATCGTCAAATGTCCCTTCTGACCTTGAGCAATACGGAACTTGCAAGACTTGAACGAGGCTAAAAATGAACAAAGCCTACACCCGTCGACATGGGCGAACAAGGAAATGATGATATGGCGGCTTAGCTGCAAAGGTTACAAGAGCAGATGGCTTAGATGCAGCAGCAACATGCACGCGAACGACAACAGCAACGTGAGCGTGAACAACAACGTGCTATTGGGGATATAGACAATCCTCATGCCTTCTACAGGAACAGATCTACTATTGTTCCACCTGCTGTTGAGAGGCAAGATTATGAGATAAAGCTTCAGATGATATCGCTAGTCAAGCAGCACTTGTTCCATGGACTTCCCAAAGAAATTCAAATGGACCATATAGAAAACTTTGAGGGGATCTGCTCCACGATGAGTTCTAATGGGATGAACCCGGACTTCAAAAGTGTAAGGTTTTCCCTTTTTCACTTGTGGACAAAACTTCTCGATGGCTCAAGTCTCTACCCGCTGGATCCATCACGAATTGGACAAATGTAGAGTAGCTTTCTTGGACCACTTCTACACCAAAACCAAGACCGCGAGCTTAAAGAACAAGATTTCCACGTTTCAGCAACATTCTGGAGAGTCCTTTTGTGAGGCATGGGAACGATTCAAAGAATACAGGAGAAAGTGTCCACACCATGGGTTTACCGATGAGAACTTGCTGGGTATCTTCTATGATGGTGTTGATTGGGATTATAGGAATGCTTTGAATGCTGCGAGTGATGGTGATTTTATGACTAAGACCAGAGATGGTGCTTACAAGCTTATTGAAAACTTGGCTGCAAGTTCCAGCAGGAAGTCTCAAGAGTATGATAGAACCAAGAAAACTGGTGGTATGGATTCTCAAAAGATCGATGACCTTACAGCTAAGGTTAACTTGTTGCTCTAGGAGAACCAAAAGATGGTTCATTTTGCTGATTAGAATGGTGAACCACTTTCTGAGATGAGTGAAGAAGGAGATTGTAGACAGCAAGAGGTCAGTTATGTGAGTGGTCAAGGGTTTGTGCGAAACCGTGGATTCAACCAGAACTATAGGAGTCACCCAAACTTCTCCTATAGGAGTACAATCGTTGAGAACCCACATGACCAGGTCTATCCGCAACAAACTGGTTTCCAAAAACAAGAAACCTCAGGACCAACGTTTCCAGAAGAATTTTCCCCATGGTTTCCAAGGCAAAACGTTCCTACTTTACCAAGGTCAGAATCAGTTTCAAGGGGGAGTTCAGCAAAAACCACAGTTTACCAACTTTCAGGCCCCTGCGAGTTCTGGAAGTATTTCTCAGGATGGACTGAAGGGTATGATGCAGCAGTTGATGGCTAATCAACATAAATCTGCCACTGAAATCAACACAAAGGTAGACAGCATGTACTCTGATCTCAATGGTAAATTTGAAGCTGTTTGCAATCATGCTAAGAAGCTTGATACGCAAGTTGCTCAAACTGCTGAGGCAATCAAGAGGCCACAAAGAGTACTGCCAGGTAAACAAGTTGCAAACTCCAGAGAGTTTGTGAATATAGTTAAACTAAGAAGTGGAAGGGTTCTACCGCAGGTTGTGAGAGATAACGCTAAAAGTTACCCAGAAAATTCTGTAGAGCACCCGCTCCACACTGGAGCACCTGCTCCAGACGAGGAAAAGAATGAAGAAATTGCTGGACCGACTCCTAAGGTACTTCGACCGAATAAGCTTTTTGATAAGATTGTTTCTCGTGTCTACAAACCTTCAGTTCCTTATCCAATCCCTCCAAGGAAATCTCAAAAGGATTTGAAAGAGGCAAAGTACGAGGAGATGTTAAAGGATTTGACTATTAAGCTCCCTTTGGTAGATGCGATTCAGATGATACCAGCTATGAAGAAGTATGTTAAGGATCTGGTTACAGGTAAAGTTTCTTCAGAACCTGTAATAGTATCTAAGAATTGTAGAGCTGTGCTACAAAACAAATTGCCTAAGAAGCAAGATGACCCAGGAAAATTTGTCCTATCTGTGCAGATTGGTCATATGCGATTCGCTCGTTCTCAATGCGATTTGGGCTCGGGTTTGAATTTCATGCCATATTCGGTTGCTAGGAAACTTGGGTACACAAATTTCAAACCAACGAGAATTTCATTGGTGTTTGCTGATAGGTCAGTAAAGTTATCTGTGGGGATTCTTGAGAATTTGCATGTTAGAATTGGTGATACTTTAATTCCAGCAGATTTTGTGGTGCTGGAAATTGATAAGGAACCGAAGGATCCCTTGATTTTGGGACGTCTTTTCTTGCGCACAGCTGGTACGATTATTGATGTGAGGAATGGTACAATCCGTCTCCACCTAGAGGACATTATCATGGAATTTGAGATGGATAGAATGCTCAAAAAGCCAACCATTGATGGGCAAACTTTTGCCATAGAAGATAACCTCGAAGTCTCTAAGGGAGAGATTGAGGAGATTTTGGCTGATGATCCATTGGATGTAGCTTTGACAAAGGCTGAGGGTGAGCATGGATACTTGAGTGAGGACACAGTTGGATTTGCAAGGATGCTGGATTCGAGCCAAGCGATGGAAAAATCAATTGGGTTCTTGAACCTCGAAAAAGAGAATGCTGACGGAGCACCTACTCCAGGAAAAGAACCTACTTTTGAAAGCTCTATTGACGGTCCTTGGAGCGAATTAAGAGCTCATAAGCTCGAACTCAAAACCCTACCAGCTGGGGTAAGGTACGCATTCCTAGGTCCTAATTCTACTTACCCTGTGATCATAAATGCTTATTTGAACAATGTGGAAACCGCCTTGCTTTTGTGTGAACTTAGGAAGTATAGAAAGGCTCTAGGTTATTCACTAGATGATATTCCTGGAATTTTGCATGATCTTTGCATGCATAGAATACATTTAGAAGATGAATCAAGGAATTCTATAGAACATCAGAGGAGGTTAAACCCAAATCTAAAAGATGTTGTAAAGAAGGAGATAATGAAACTTCTAGAAGCTGGTGTAATCTATACAATCTTAGATAGTAATTGGGTTAGTCCAGTTCATGTGGTACCTAAGAAAGGTGGAATTACTGTGACCACTAATAAAAGAATGAGTTGCTACCAACTAGAACAGTAACTGGTCATAGGATGTGTATTGCCTACAGGAAATTGAATGCTGCCACTAGAAAGGATTATTTTCCTTTGCCCTTTTATGATCAAATGCTTGAGAGATTGGCTAACCATCCGTACTACTGTTTCTTAGATGGTTACTCAGTTTTTTTTCAGATTCCTATCCATCCAGACGATCAGTAGAACACGACATTTACATGTCCTTATGGCATTTACATGTCCTTATGGCACTTTTGCGTATCGCAGAATGCCATTCGGTTTGTGTAACGCCCCAGCGACATTCCAAAGGTGTATGATGTCAATTTTTACTGACCTTACTGAGGATATAATGGAAGTTTTCATGGATGATTTTTCTTTCTCTATGTGTTTGTCGAATTTGTGCAGGGTGTTACAACGATGTGAGGAGAAGCATCTCGTGCTAAACTGGGAAAAGTGCCACTTCATGGTTCAAGATGGCATTGTATTGGGTCATAGAATATCTGAGAATGGTATTAAGGTTGACAAAGCAAAGGTGGAGGTCGTGATGAGTCATCAGCCACCGGATTCAGTCAGGGGCATATGGAGTTTTCTAGGTTATGCTGGTTTCTACAGGAGGTTCATCAAGGACTTCTCCAAAATAGCAAGACCGCTAACTCAGCTATTGTGCGAGGAGACTAAGTATGACTTCAATGGGGCTTATCTAGAGGCTTTTCACATCATAAAAAGAGCCTTGGTAAGCGCGCCCATCGTTCAACCACCTGATTGGAACGTGCCATTTGAAGTGATGACAGATGCAAGTTACTATGCTATAGGTGTAGTTTTGGGTCAGAGGAAGGACAAAAAACTCCATGTGATTTACTACACCAGTGGTACCTTGGATGAGGCTTAGTGCAAATATGCTACAACCGAGAAGGAGCTGGTGGTAGTGGTATTCGCTTTAGAGAAGTTCAGATCATACTTTGTCGGTTCCAAGGTGATTGTACACACCGACCACGCTGCTCTAAAGTACTTGCTCACTAAAAAGGATGCAAAGCCGAGACTGTTGAGGTGGATCCTTTTGCTCCAGGAGTTTGATTTGCAGTTTGTTGACAAGAAGGGGAGCGAGAATGGGGTTGCTGATCATCTATCTCGCATGAAAATTGATGATGAGATACCTCTTGATGACACACTTCCTGATGAGCATGTCTATGCGGTTAGCATCTGTATGATGGAGCACCTATTACAGACGAAAGCAACTGCTTTTAAAATCAGAGCACCTGCTCTCGAGAAGTTTTAAAATCTCAAAGACAACTGTTCCGAATTTTCCATGGTTTGGGGAGATAGCAAACTACTTAGCTGCTGAACAGGAACCATCTGATTTTGTGGGTGATAAAAAGAGGAAGTTCCTACCAGACATAAGAAGGTATTTTTTGGGATGAGCCATACCTCTACAAGCAAAGCTCTGATAGTAACTTTAGGCGATGTGTTCCTGATGAAGAGATCCCTGCGATTATGTTCCATTGCCATAGTTCGAACTATGCCGGTCACTTTGCAACATTCAAGATAGTGTTTAAAGTGTTATAAGCTGGGTTTTGGTGGCCGACCATGTTCAGGGATGCACATGCTTTCATTTCAAAGTGCGACAATGCCAAAGGCAAGGAAACATCTCTCGGAGAAATAAGATGCCTCAACACTTCATTTTGGAAGTTGAAGTGTTTGATGTGTGGGGAATTGATTTCATCGGACCTTTTCTATCTTCCTATGGAAACTAATATATATTGGTGGCCATTGATTATGTGTCTAAGTGGGTGAAAGCCATTGCTTCACCAACGAATGATGCCAAGGTAGTAGTGAAGATGTTTAAGTCCTTGATATTCCCCAGGTTTGGAGTGCCACAAGTTGTCATAAGCGATGGGGGGCACTCACTTCTTCAACAAGGTCTTTGAGGGCCTATTGAGAAAGATTGGTGTGAAGCACAAGGTAGCGACACCATATCATCCACAAACTAGTGGTCAAGTTGAGGTTTCCAACAGGGAAATCAAGAATATTCTGCAAAAGACCATGGGAACCACTAGAAAGGATTGGGCTGCCAAGTTAGATGACGCTCTTTGGGCCTATCGAACTGCGTATAAGACACCGTTAGGGATAATACCTTTCCACTTGGTGTATGGGAAGTCTTGTCATCTCCCTGTGGAGCTTGAATACAAAGCAGCGTGGGCTATCAAGTTGATGAACTATGATGTCAAATCAGTCTTTGAGAGGCGATCTATGCAGCTCAACGAGTTGGAGGAAATTAGGCACCTGGCCTATCAGAGTTCTAAAATCTACAAAGAAAGGACTAAGGTGTATCATGACAAGAGGATACTTACCAGAAACTTTCAGCCAAACTGATGCATTCGCGAAATCAAATAATTTCTCGATACACTTAACCGCTATGTAGTATATACGGGATCGAACCACAAGAACCAATGGTACTTTAGAGATCTATGAATTTCGTAATTAGCTAAAGCAAAGAAGTAAGTTGTTGTTTTCAGATTTATAACTAAAATTGTAAGGAAATAAAACGATTAAACAATATGATTAAAACATTGGGCTATAAGGTATTTCAGAGAATAATGAATGGTGGCAATTATGAGTCATGAGTTTCAATTGTGGGAACCATTCTAGAACATGAACACGAAGATAAACTAATCCTCTTCCAAGGTCTTAGTCACTAAATTAGACTACTCAACTATGAACTTCTGTTTTAAGTCTCCTAGTCTAATCCGCATTAACAGTCAAGTTCACTAAGTTCACAAGGCGTTCTAACATCAACTTTCGTTGGCTAGACATACTATGCTCAATACACACTGGTTCAAGCTATCTATAACACTTTCTATGCATAGATAAACCTAAGATCTAAAACAGAATGATCAAGCCTGTCCTAGCATTAAGGTCATGTGAATCAAAGAACTCTGAGGATAAGAACTCATCTAAACAGCCTAACCATCAAACATTAAATTCTTACTTGAAACCCTAAAACCCAATTATGAGACTACTCACACATAGCGAAGGAAATAGCAGAAGAAGACATAATTGAAAACTTAATGAAATTGAATGATTAAAGATAATGAGGGTTTAGAAATCTTCTCCAAGGTGTCAAGGTGGATGAATCTCTAATCCCCAAAGGAGTAGCTTACAAAGGTGTTGCAAAACTCTCTAATGCCGAAAAGAATGTAAAAACAACCAACCCCCTTAGAAAGTCTGGGGTCTTGGGTATTTATACCCTCACAAGAAAAAAGGAAATTCTAATAAAACTAAAAAGAAATCTTGGTCGGTCCAAGTGTGGACTGATCGGTCTTACAGCCTCAGGTCGTCTCTCTTTGTCATCCCAAGGGTGGATCGATCGGTCCTAAAGTGGACCGATCGGTCTTACGGTGTCAGGTTGATCATGCTCGTGTGGTTGAAAGTCGGACCGATCGATCAATGATTGGACCGATCGGTCTTACGGCGTCAGGTTCATCGTTGAAGACGTCTGAATGGTAGATCGATTGGTCTCTATGTAGATCGATCGGTCTGTGTTGACATCTTCTCCTATTAGTGCTTAAACTCTCACTCGAACAAGGCCCGAAGTAGACCAATTTCCGCAAAGCTCCAGAAACCTGTATAGGACTCAAGACTCGACCAAAAAGACACAAAATGCGACCGAAGAAGCAACAAAAGATTCAAAAACGTAATTATATACAAGTCATAAGACGTTAAAAACACAACATATCAACTCTCCCCGACTTAGCTTCTTGCCTGTCCTCAAGCAAAGCAAAAATCTAAAACAAAGGGAGAAGTTTGAAAACTCGGGAACTCACCTTCCACCTAGAGTATTGCAGTGATCATCAAACCGTAATCCACATACTAACAGACCGCTTCCAAATCGAACCACCATGTACTTCTCCACAGGTATTCGCAACATCCCGAATTCAATTCAGATCTCACAACATTATCCATTAGCTATCATCGCTGGGTCTCATTAATGTAATCAATGCCAAGAACTTTCTAGACTCATTCCCGCACATATACCATGACGAATCAACTAATTAAAAACTTTTAATACTCTTTCTCTACCCCAGACTTATTCTTTTCTCGTCATTCATTCTTGCAGTTTTTATTCCTTCAAAGGTATAAGCGAATAATGGTGTCACGGGAAATTTTCCTAACCTCGCTTTCAACCCTTGTGTGATCATTTCTTTCAAAGTAAAACAATGGGGTCGTTGGAAATTTTCCTATCCCTTTACTCAAAAGAAAATCATATCATCTTTTCCTGCTCATTTATTCATCATATATTCTCTTTTTTTTTTTTTAGAATAGGGGAGAGAAGTACTTTAGTTTACCTCATAGGTCGTCATTTGGTTATGAACAAGGAGTCAAGCTCTACGATCATCAATTCCATCAATGAGGTAAAAGGAAGAGCTCAGAAATTAGCTCAAGCTTGTGTGGATTCTGTTAGAAATATGGATGTCTCCGGTCTATTGGTCAGCCTTCTGGATTTTCATTAGTCGGATTTGAATTTAACTCTGCCGTACTAAATCAACCATGCAATAAACTTCAAGGAAGATTATAATTCCCAACAAAAGTTTTGACTCAATAAAACAGACATGTTTTGAGTCGATAAACAACAAACTGACTTAAAGAAAGAGAAATGACTCAAAGAAAGAAAGAAAAATACAACTTGATTAGTACGAAATGAACATCCTCCCCCAGACTTGCTTCACACCGTCCCAGTGTGAAAACAAACCCGAAGAAAAATGTCAGAGAGACACAAATGAAAAGAAAAATAAAAAAAAGAAAGTGAAAAGAGAGAAACAATACTAATCGTGGAGGTGATGCGGTGGACTCTCGCTGGCGTTGTGCTCCTCCCCGGGAGCTCTCCTACGTCTGGTAAGGCGACACTCCGGAGATGAGACCGGAGACGTCTCGCCTACGTTGTCAACGTCACCACTGGGCCCAGCTTTATCCTCTCTATGCTTAGATCGAAACTCGTGTGCACGGTCACCAGAAGAAGAGTCATCAGCCGCCTCCGCATCATCATCAGCTGCGACATCAGTCTCCTGTGTCCGAGATCCTGAAAGACAAGAACATGGTCGAATTCGCTGAATCGCCTTCCACATCCGATGCAACATGGTACTGTGTGTCTGCTGAGAGTCGATAATCCACTGTAACTGGCCGGACATGTCTGTAGGAGCGGGAACCTGTGGTAAGCGGTATCGACGCGGACTGTGTGGGAGCAACACAAACGGCTGAACCGGAGACTGTCCCTGGGGTGCAGTAGGCTCATCACCAGAGGCGTCTCCAAGGGGCGGCTGAGGTAGCAGGGCAGCAGCAGGGCGGCGACGTCGAGAGGGATCTCGGGAAAGCGAAGATGGGTTGGGCATGAGATGGTCGGGATCAGGGAGAAACTCCAAGTTCTCCCGAGAAATGAGAGACGTGATCCCGCGATTAGGCAGCCTGCAAAACCGTGGTAGACCATCCCGATCCCAGAATTTGTAGATCCACTGCTGCACGAGAATGTGACAGCTCTCCAAATACGGAATGCTAACCGTCACTTGGGTCTTGTCCACTGGGGACCTGCTCAAGTCGACACCACAATGGATGAAGATAAGGGTAAGGATAGTACCGACATAGAGCTTCTTCAATGATGATTCAGGTGCAGAGGCTTTCAACTTCACAAGCATCGCACACAGAACAGCAGCTAAATTAACTGTAGGACCGGGATAATCCTGGAATTCGTCTAGAAGATGTTAAGCTCCATAAAACAACATCCATAACTCATCCTCACATACCGAACCAGATTCTGCCTTGAAGAAGAACGTGTTGCTGATAATCTTAACCGCAACACGGAGAACAGGATTCTAGATGGAAGTGATCTTGGCGCCGCGCGATGTGTATGGCCCAGAACCTATCAATCCCCAAAACCGGGTGGCATATGCTGGTGCAAATTTAGGGAAAGCGACGTCCTCGCATTGCCGAAACCCATATATCTGACAAATAACATCCAAGGGCAAAGCGAGATGTTTCTTGTCAAGGAAAAAGGTGAGGGTACCTTCACTCGCAACTGGGGGTCAGCAGCTCGTGTCCTCACGTTATTCTCAACGTGCTTCCGTGAGTCAAGAGATTTGACGGCATGTGCACTCGCGCCTTTCCCGTAATGGTTAGACCTTCCCATGCCTGTGGACCATATAATCAATCTCTGACAATTAGCGAAACTAAATCTCAAGACAAGGAAAAACCACAAACTTTTGTAACAAAACAAAGCATGATCGATTTTACACATGTATAGAAAAAACCTAATTTCGAAACTTCTCCAAACGCATCAACTAGAGCCACTTATAAGTTCCCTTAACCATTCTAGACAAGAATTAAGCAGTATCACATCAATATAAACAACCCAAGCGCAATGGGCTCGAAATCAAAGCCAAGAAAAATCGAACCGAAAATCACAAATTTGAAGTGCATAGCTTTGCAAATCGGGAAAATCAAATCTAGAATTAGATAGGGGGTGAAAAATCGAGTGGAATAGGGTCAAGTATGGTGAGAATCGAGCAAGATTGGAGAAAATTTGGCTAAAGGGAGTGTGTTTGTCGCGAGAGGGAGAGCGAAGAAGATGAAGAGAAAATCAGAAATTGTTTGGATCGATCGAGTATTTGTGGTGAAGCATCGGTCGGTCCGGTTTAATCCGGTCAGAAACAAGTGATTTTCGAAATCTTACCTGTGGACCGATCGGTCTGATAATGGACCAATCGATCTTACGCTGCCAGATCGTGTTGTCGGAACACGGATCGATCGGTCCGTATATGGACCGATCGATCTTACGCTCTCAAGTTGATGGTGATTGATGATGGACCGATCGGTCCGTATGCTGACCGATCGGTCGTACACTCTCAGGTGATTCTGTGCGACATAAACAAATGACGTTAAATACATAGATCGATCGATCCAAAAGCTGGACCGACCGATCTAACACTCCATTGGGGAGTGATCAAAAACCTACTAGAAAAATTCAAAAGGAAGAAAATGCATATACAAAACCTGGTGGGTTGCCTCCCACAAAGCGCTTGGTTTAGGTCGTTAGCTCGACCGTCATAAGCTCTCAAGCTTGGTTGGGGTTCACAAGAGGAACCATAGTGCCTTCGTCAGGTGGCACTTCCGCAAGATATGGTTTCAACCTGTGGCCGTTCACTGTAAACGGAACACCGTCGGAGTTCCAAAGGACTACTGCGCCATGGGGCATCACCTCTTTGATGACGAACGGACCTGACCATCTAGAGCGAAGCTTACCAGGAAAAAGCTTGAGATGAGAGTTGAATAGGAGGACCTTGTCATTCGTGGCGAACGCTCGTGGTATGATCTTTTTGTCGTGAAAGGCTTTGGTTCTCTCCTTGTAGATCCGAGAACTCTCATAAGCGTTCAACCTTATCTCATCCAATTCATTAAGCTGTACGAGACGCTTCTCAGCAGCCGTCTTAATGTCAAAGTTCAGCATCCGCGTTGCCCAAAGCGCCTTGTACTCTAGCTCAACTGGTAGGTGACATGCTTTGCCATACACGAGGTTGAACGGTGTTGTCCCAATGGGTGTTTTGAAAGCGGTTCTGTATGCCCAGAGAGCATCATCTAGCTTTGCCGCCCAATCTTTCCTTGATTTGCCCACTGTTTTCTCCAAAATCCGTTTTATCTCGCGGTATGATATCTCAACTTGTCCGCTTGTCTGAGGATGGTATGGTGTGGCAACTTTGTGTGTTACTCCATGCTTAGCTAATAGATTTGCGAAAATTTTGTTAATGAAATGCTTACCACCATCGCTTATGACAACCCGAGGAACTCCAAAACGCGGGAATATGATCTGCTTGAACATTTTGATCACGACTTTACCATCGTTTGTTGGGCTTGCGATGGCTTCGACCCACTTGGAGACGTAGTCGACAGCCACAAGAATATACTTGTTACCATGGGATGATGGGAAAGGTCCCATGAAGTCAATGCCCCAAACATCGAACACTTCAACTTCGAGAATGAAATTCTGACGCATTTCGTTCCGTTTTCTTATACTTCCTTTCCGTTGGCAAGCATCACACCGAGAAACAAAATCGTGGGCATCGCGGAATAATGTGGGCCACCAAAAACCAGATTGAAAAACTTTTGTGGTAGTCTTAAAGGAGGCAAAATGACCTGCGTAATCGGAGGCATGACAATGGTGGAGGATACCTGGAGCTTCGCTTTCGGGAATGCATCTTCTTAAAAGGCCGTCTTTGCATTTTTTGTAGAGAAACGATTCATCCCAATAGTAGTGCTGGACATCTCGGAGAAACTTTTTCTTTATATGTCCAGTGAAATCAGCTGGAAGAACATCACATGACAGGTAATTAGCAAAATCGGCATACCATGGTATTGTTCCTCCAGAAGTGTGAACTGTCATGAGTTCGGTTATGCTGGTGAGATGAGCTTTTTCGACTTCACGGACATAACGATCTTCGATCAGGACAAGCTCTTCGCCCGGAAGGGTGTCGTGCATGGGGACGTTCTCATCAATCCTTAGCCGAGAAAGGTTATCTGCGACCCCATTCTCAATACCCTTTCTGTCTTTAATCTCCAAGTCGAACTCCTGCAGCAGAAGTATCCATCGCAGTAACCTTGGCTTGGCATCTTTCTTTGACAGTAGGAATCGCAGGGCAGCATGGTCTATGTGTACAGTAACCTTAGACCCAACCAAATAGGATCTGAACTTCTCGAAAGCAAACACAATGGCGAGAAGCTCCTTTTCTGTTGTTGCATAGTTCCATTGTGCGTCATCGAAAGTGCGGCTGGCGTAGTAGATGACGTGCAACTTCTTGTCTACCCGCTGTCCCAACACAGCTCCCACGGCATAGTCACTAGTATCGCACATTATCTCAAAAGGGAGCTCCCAATCTGGAGGTTGTACGATAGGAGCACTCACTAGAGCATCTCGGATTGTTGTGAAAGCGTTAAGGCAGTTGTTATCGAATTCAAACCTTTGGTTTTTGCACAACAGATGAGTGAGTGGTCTAGCAATCTGAGAGAAGTTTTTAATGAACCTCCTGTAGAAACCAGCGTGTCCCAGAAAACTTCGTATTCCTTTTACAGAATTCGGTGGCTGCATCCCCATCATAACTTCGACCTTAGCCCTGTCAACCTCAATGCCTTTGTCTGAGATTTTGTGACCGAGAACAATTCCGCTTTTCACCATGAAGTGACACTTCTCCCAGTTGAGGACCAAGTGTTTGTCCTCGCAGCGTTAATGGACCCTGCACAAGTTAGATAAACAAACAGAGAAAGACGTGCCAGGCACATAAAAGTCATCCATGAAAACCTCCATAATATCCTCAATCATATCGGGAAAGATAGACATCATACATCGCTGGAAAGTAGCTGGAGCATTACATAATCCAAATGGCATCCTTCGATATGCAAAAGTACCATAAGGACATGTAAAGGTGGTTTTCTCCTGATCATCAGGGTGAATTGGTATTTGAAAGAAACCCGAGTACCCATCAAGAAAACAGTAATATGGGTGATTTGCTAATCTTTCTAACATTTGGTCAATAAAGGGTAGTGGGAAGTGGTCTTTACGGGTTGCAGAATTAAGTTTTCGGTAGTCAATGCACATACGGTGTCCTGTGATAGTTCTGGTTGGAATTAATTCATTCTTGTCAGTTTTAATCACAGTAACACCACCCTTTTTTGGTACAACATGGACTGGGCTCACCCAAGTACTATCTGAGATAGGATAGATGACCCCTGCATCTAGTAGTTTCATTATCTCTTTCTTAACAACATCACGGAGGTTTGGGTTTAACCGTCTCTGATGTTCTATAGAAGTCATCGATTCATCTTCTAGATATATCCTATGCATACAAAGGTTTGGAGAAATACCTTTTATGTCAGCAAGAGAGTAACCCAAAGCCTTTCTATACTTTCTTAACTCACATAACAACAAGGTAGTCTCCACATTGTTCAGCTCAGCATTTATGATGACAGGGTAAGTAGAGTTAGGACCAAGAAACGCGTACCTTAGCTCTGCTGGAAGAGGTTTAAGCTCTATTTTTGGAGCTGCGAGCTCACTTCAATTGTCACTGGTGTGAGGTGAGGAAATCGCTTTTTCCACGTCTAGCTCAAGATGCTCAAACTCGACGTAAGCGGCAGTAGTCCCTATACTGGAACTCGAGTTCAGGATTTTTGCAAAACCTGTGGCTTCGTCTCCATAGTACCCGAACAGATTCTCTTCCTTGGTGAGGACAAGTTGGAGAGGGTCTTCTGTGTGTAGCTCCTCAAGGAGCTCGTCAGCTAACTCGTCCATGACATCTACCCAAAATGCATGTCCTTCGATGGTGGGTCTAGACATTGCTCTATGCATATCGAAATCCTGATCGATGTCACCGATGCGCAGTTTGATCTTGCTTTTCTTGACATCTATCAAGGCGCCAGCAGTATGTAGGAAAGGTCTACCCAGAATGAGTGGGTCAGTTGGCTCTTCATCCAATTCAAGAACGATGAAGTCTGTTGGGATATAAAAGTTCCCAACTCGCACATGAACATCTTCAGCCATGCCTATAGGGTACCTTTCAGAACGATCTGCGAGTACGAGAGAAATCCTTGAAGGCTTAAAGTTGGTGATCCCTAATCACTTAGACACTGAAAGAGGCATCAGGCTAACACTCGCGCCAAGATCACACAAACATCGCTCGAATAAAGAACCCCCAATTCTGCATGGAAGAACAAAACTGCCTGGGTCTTCTCTCTTCACCGGTACAATGTTCTGCAGAATTGCGCTGCATTCATGAGTTATCAGTATGGCTCCTTCCTCAATGCTCCTCTTGTTGGTTAGAATATCCTTAAGGTATTTTTGGTAGAGGGGAATATTCTGAACTAACTCCAAGAAAGGTAACCGAACTTGAAGCTCTCGCATGATCCCGTAGAATTTGATGTACTCTTTCTCGCGCTGGAGCTTTCTCTGGCGTCTTGGAAATGGTAGCTTGGGTATGTAGGGTCGTGGCCCTACCTTCTTGGTCGGTTGGCCGTTGATGTCTACAGTAGCCTCTCTCTCCATTTTGATTTCAGCACTTGGTTTGTCAACCTGTATCGTGTCTGCATCATCCAAATCGTTTTTATCAGTAACGTTTATAACCCTACTTTTTGTTCCAGGGACTGATGCAATTTCTTTTCCACTTCTCAAGGTTATGGCGTTGACAAACTCTTTGCCATTGTTGTAGTCTTTCGGGTTCGGTTGTGGTTTTCCCGGAAGAACCCCCTGTTGTCTGGTAGAAGTGGAAGATTGTTGAGCGACTTGACTCTCAAGTGTTCTGAAGTGTGAAGATAGTGTCTCGAACTTCCCATGTAGATCACTGTAGATGCTGTCAACCTTCAGATTAATATCGACAGCATTCTTCTTCTGACCCTCAAGAATCTGCTGCATCATAGTCTTCATCACGTTGTCAGCTAAAGATGGAACCGGATTTGTTGGAGCTGGTGCAGGATTTTGGTAATATTGAGGTCTTGGCTGAAAGTTCCCCTGACCATAACTGTTTGCCTGTGGTTGTGGTCTAGGTGCATACAGTTTTTTGAATCCCCCTTGTCCTGGAATGAACTGCCTTTGTTGAAACGGTTTCTGCTGGAACTGTTGTGGTTGTGCACTTGCTTGTGCTGGATAGACTTGGTCTTGCGGGTTGTCAACATTGGTGCTACGGTATGAAAGGTTGGGATGGTTTCTGTAATTTTGATTGAACCCCTTATTCTGATAATTTCCCTGACCATTCACATAGCTTAACTCAGCCTGAACATCTTCAGTACCATCGCCCGGATAGGCTTAATAACCTTGGCCGTCGCCTACATCATCACAGAAGTTAATAGCTCGTTGATCTCGTTTCAAAAGCTGGTCGACTTTTGCAGCTAAATCCGCGAGCTGCTTTGATTCGTTTCCGCCACTAGTTCTCACTGTTCGATCATAATCAATGCAGTGGTTGCTATTGCTAGCAGCAAGGTTCTCGATAAGGATCTGAGCTTCATCCTCTGTTTTGGTCATGAAGTCCCCGTTGCTTGCCGTGTCCAATGCCATCTTGTACTTCTCATCTACTCCACGGTAGAATGTGTTGATGAGCGAAGCTGGGGTGAATCCATGGTGGGGGCATTCACGTTTGTAGTCTTTGAACTGCTCCCATGCTTCATGGAACGACTCAGTACCGCTCTGCTGAAAACTAGAGATCTTGTTCCTGAGCAGAGTTGTCCTAGCTTGGGTGAAATACTGTGTCAAAAATGCAGCTTTGCACTGCTCCCACGTCTGAATAGTACCTGGTTCCAAAGACTTCAGCCAACGATGAGCTTTGTCCGTTAAAGAGAATGTGAACAACCGGCATTTAACAGCATCGTCAGGCACCCCATTCATTCTTGTTGTTCCACATATATCCTCAAAGTTATCCAAGTGATAAACTGGATTTTCCGAAGGGAGACCATGAAATTGGTTCTGCTTCACAAGAGCTAGCAGTCCCGTTTTAATTTCGAAATCGTTCCTAGGAATCGGGGGGTGTTCGATTCCTCCTCGATACATATGAGTGTTGGGAGCATCATGTTCCCTCAGAGTGCGACGTACAGGCGCGGGTCTCTGAATTACAATAACTACACGAGGAGCCTCTCCAGCAGCAGGAGGGTATTCGTTCCCAGGAGGAGGATCCTGGAACGCTCCTTGTTGTTCTCCTTCATTGCGGAGATTGTCGCGAGGTAAATTGTCACCTCCTTGCTGGTTGCCAGCCATTTCAACTTGTTGTTGTTTAGCTAACCTTCCCTGCTTTTTGATCGTTCTCTCTAACTTCCCTGGATCGTCCTGTGGTGCAGTAAGATGTGATGAGCCTTTGTTGCGGGTCATACACCTGAAACACAGAAAGAAAAAGGAAACAAAGAGAGAGTTTGAACTAAAGAGAGAAACACTGTAGACTAAGAACTAATCTTTTAATCTCTAAGTAACGCAATTGGTTCCCCGGCAACGGCGCCAATTTGATGCATTCGCGAAATCAAATAATTTCCCGATACACTTAACCGCTATGTAGTATATACGGGGTCGAACCACAAGAACCAATGGTACTTTAGAGATCTATGAATTTCGTAATTAGCTAAAGCAAAGAAGTAAGTTGTTGTTTTCAGATTTGTAACTAAAATTGTAAGGAAATAAAACGATTAAACAATATGATTAAAACATTGGGCTATAGGGTATTTCAGAGAATAATGAATGGTGGCAATTATGAGTCATGAGTTTCAATTATGGGAACATCTAGAACATGAACACGAAGATAAACTAATCCTCTTCCAAGGTCTTAGTCACTAAATTAGACAACTTAACTATGAACTTTCGTTTTAAGTCTCCTAATCTAATCCGCATTAACAGTCAAGTTCACTAAGTTCACAAGGCGTTCTAACATCAACTTTCGTTGGCTAGACATACTATGCTCAATTCATACTGGTTCAAGCTATCTAGAACACTTTCTATGCATAGATAAACCTAAGATCTAAAACAGAATGATCAAGCCTGTCCTAGCATTAAAGTCATGTGAATCAAAGAACTCTGAGGATAAGAACTCATCTAAACAGCCTAACCATCAAACATTAAATTCTTACTTGAAACCCTAAAACCCAATTATGAGACTACTCACACATAGCGAAGGAAATAGCAGAAGAAGACATAATTGAAAACTTAATGAAATTGAATGATTAAAGATAATGAGGGTTTAGAAATCTTCTCCAAGGTGTCAAGGTGGATGAATCTCTAATCCCCAAAGGAGTAGCTTACAAAGGTGTTGCAAAACTCTCTAATGCCGAAAAGAATGTAAAAACAACCAACCCCCTTAGAAAGTCTGGGGTCTTGGGTATTTATACCCTCACAAGAAAAAAGGAAATTCTAATAAAACTAAAAAGAAATCTTGGTCGTAGGATTATGGACCGATTGGTCCAAGTGTGGACTGATCGGTCTTACAGCCTCAGGTCGTCTCTCTTCGTCATCCCAAGGGTGGATCGATCGGTCCTAAAGTGGACCGATCGGTCTTTAGGTGTCAGGTTGATCATGCTCGTGTGGTTGAAAGTCGGACCGATTGATCCATGATTGGACCGATCGGTCTTACGGCGTCAGGTTCATCGTTGAAGACGTCTGAATGGTAGATCGATGGGTCTCTATGTAGATCGATCGGTCTGTGTTGACATCTTCTCCTCCTAGTGCTTAAACTCTCACTCGAACAAGGCCCGAAGTAGACCAATTTCCGCAAAGCTCCAGAAACCTGTATAGGACTCAAGACTCGACCAGAAAGAAACAAAACGCGACCGAAGAAGCAACAAAAGATTCAAAAACGTAATTATATACAAGTCATAAGACGTTAAAAACACAACATATCACAAACGACCAGGCACTTGGTGGGAGGCAACTCACTGGTAAGTTTACTAACTCTTTGATTTTGATTTTTTTTATTTCTAACTTTTAGTTTTATTTGGTTTTGTTTCAAAAAAATTAAAAAATAAATAAATAAAGAAATAAAATAAAAATAATAATAGGTGAACTCAAAGGAGTGCTCAAAGAAGGACGGCAAGGACTCCGATGCCATCGCCAGCGACTAGCCCTCGCATCTCTATCCCACCCTTGTATTCACCATGAACTATTTACTTTATACCTTTGCTTCTGTTTTTGTTTCTTTCTTACCGTCTCTCTTGGTTTATTCTCACACCGAGACGGTGTCAAGTAAGTCTGGGGGGAGTTGCTACTAATTCAGTTTATTTTGGTTGTTTTCCTTATTTTATTGAGTCTTGGTAAGTCAGTCCTTGGGTCAGTTTTTCTTTTGTTTTATCGAGTCAAGACTTTGTTGGGAATTAGGACCTCATTCTAGGATGATTATTGAACCACCTGCGTTTAACCTTCTCTCTAGTGACCATTTTTTAGAATATTGGGTGCATGGAACAGCTGGAATACCTCAATATCCTATCTTCCAGGTTTTCATCAGAAGAACATAAACTCTCATTATAACTGAACCTAATATTGACTGAAATTTTTCTCGCTATTGGCACTAGATTAGGGAAACGAATCGTATTCAGGATTCCTTATTCCTTGTATCACTCTTGTTGTTCCTGAATAGCTAGCTCATTTTTAGGTAGTACCCTCCTTAAACCATACTTCTTTTCACACCTCTTGCACTCTTGTTACTTCATAGTCATATGTGCAGATATGTGCAAAAGGGTCGAAGAGAATGGGTCGACACAGCCTCTAAATCACTCTTTCTGAAGACCGGAGCACCTGCTCCCGCTATAGAGCACCTGCTCCTGACAATCAGAGCACCCGTTTTCAGAAAAAAATCCACAAGGAAGGGATGCCAATGACGAGCTCCACTTGGGTATGTACAACAACTCTGATTTTCTTCGTGCCTGAGAGACACATGCTTGTAATTGAAACCCTCTTCATCATCATCTTAAAAAAAAAAAAAATCGACGATGAAGAGTGGTAAGTTTGTGAAATAAAAAAGGGAGTGTCTCTCTGCACAGTGAGTATACCCAAGGAGGATGATGGCTACATGAGAAGTTAGAAAGTTCGAAAGAAGGAAAGAGTGGTTTAGAGAATGTGGAACCCAAATGGATCTATTCTCTCTTGCAATTTTGTGCGATATCCTGCATCCTCTACGAGCGCCGGGTAACCCTTAAACACTCTGAACTCCTCCTCTAAATGGCCTTCAAACCCTTAGCGTCGTCTATCTTGGATAGTGCTTGTAGCGAGAAGCTCACGTAACTTTTAATGAATGTGAAGAGCTTATGTTTGGAAAATAAAACTGGGATGAGAATGTATTGAGAGGTTTTGGTAAAGCTTTGCTATTCATATTCTGGATTATGTAGTCTGCAGGTTGAGGGTTGTTTACTAGGTTCACTGAGGATGAGAGAGTTTCCACATTTTCAAACCTTTCTCTTTCACTTGGTCTTGTATTTGTTTGAGGACAAATAAAGATCCAAATATGGGGGAATTGATATAATGCATTTTTGGCGCATTCTAACCTTTGTTTTGTAAGTCTTTATCGAGTCTTTTATTTTATTTTGAGTCATTTTAGGTCTAAAAGGTGGCTGGAATGGAAGATTGGAGCTTATGAAGAGACTTGGCGAAAATGGAGGGAAAGTGAAGCTTTTTGGAAAGTTTTGAAGAAAGGAGCGCCCGCTCCTCATCAGAGCACCTGCTCATGCGGAAGATCTATTTTGGAAGTTTCATTAAACCTAGTTTTCACCACCTAGGGTTTTCCCTAATTAATCCTATCCGCCAAAGACCTAAAAAAAGGGGGGATTCCATTATCAAATTTTTCTTCTAGTTTTGCAAGAGAGAGAACTCTCTCGAGAGAGACGATTGTTTTGAGCTTTTGTAAGATTTGAGGATTGTCTCCCACACTTTGGAAAAGATTTCTTAACTCTTACATTTTTTATTATTTTTATCCATGAATCCTCTTATCCCTCTTGCTGTTATTCGATTTGTCATATCCGAGTAGTTCTTCTAGTTAGGCTAAGGGTTTCGAAAGGATTAGGGATTCATGAACTAAGCATAAATAGGATCATATATTTCTTGATATTTTCATCTATCGTTGTTCTTAATGCCTAGACTAGCTTGATCACGTAGCCTTTGATCTTAGGTTTAATTTACTCATCAAAAGTGTTGTAAATTGCTTGAAAGAACATAGATGGGCGATTTGTCCTTAGCCAACAACAGTTGATGCTAAGGCAAGTTGTGAACAAATCGATCCCATTCTCTTTAATGCTTGTCATTCTTTGTAACCTAAAACGACAGTTTAGGGTGTTAGATTGATTGATAAAGTGGTTGATACCACGACAGTGGATCCTCTTATTTTTATGGTTGAGTTCTAGATTGGTTCTAAATTATTATCCTGAATAATTGCTTAGTTCAAGATGATCTAATCCCCGAGATAATTCTCCTTAGCCTAACACCTTTATTAATATCTATTTTTCCGATTTTATTTACTTACTTGCTATTGTGACAAACCAAAACCAAAACACAAACTTGATCGCTTAGCTGAAATTGTGTTACAAAAGATTATAGTGTATTGCTGGTGCCTTGAACGAATCTCTCACTATTCTACATTCGGGTTTTCAGCCTGTTTATCAACTCTCGTGTCAACTAATCAACCTCAGATCAGATTCTAGGTAGTTAAGCTAGAATAAGCGATAAACACAATCTAGATGAAGAACTCTATAGATTCAATCCTAACAATCTAAAAACCTAACAATTCATGAATATCTTTGAAAACCCTAAACCTAACAAGGAGATTACTCAGACATGATAAATGAAGCAAACATCATGACTGAAATATAATTGCATTAAGAAAATCTATAGAAGAAGAAAAGAGTTTAGAAATCTTCTCCAAAAATCACTGAAAATGTGGCTGCTCAAAAATGAAGCATAGGTCGAAGCAATGACCTTAAAATCTTATAAATAGGCTAAAACACGATTTGGGCTTTGTCTATAAATAGGGATAACTTCTGAGCATAATTTGCAATTCTTCAAAACTTCAAAAAGACGTGAAATTCAATAGCCGTCAGGTATTGGTGTCGACAGACACCAGGGTTGGTGTCGATCGACACCCACACCAATTTTGCTCTCCGAGTTCGTTTCTTCAGCGTAGCTTCTCGGCTTGCTCCAAAACAACCCATAATCTCCAAATAATTTCAAAACTCTCCTAGACCTACAAAGACTCTAAAAGACTCGAAAATACTGTAAAGACTCTAAAATATTCTAAAAACGACTCCTATATCATGGTTAAAAACCGTAAAAACTATGATATATCAACTCCCCTAAACTTAGCCTTTGTTGTCCTCAAGCAAAACATAAACTTAACCTGTGAAAGAAGTTTGAAAAACGCGGAAACTCGCTCTCTCTTAGACTATTGCATTGAGCATTCAAACATAATCCATATGCTTAATAGACTAATCAAAATCGAACCACCATGTACTTCTCCGTAGACATTATAATACCCCAAATTAACCCCACAATTTCGCAACATTCTCCACCAGCCTTCATCGCTGAGTCTCATCAATGAAATCAGTGCCAAGGACCTTCTAAAATCATTCCCGTGCAATACCATGAAAAACCAACCAATTTTTACACTATTTGGTACTCTTTTCTCCCCCAGACTTGTTCTTTTCTCAACATCTTTTGTGTTGTGTTTCTTTTTATCAAAAGTGTAGGCGAATAATGGCATCACAGGAAATTTTCCTAACTCGCTTCCAACTTTCGTGTGATCATTCCTTTCAAAATAAAAGAATGGAATCGTTGAAAATTTTCCTATCTCTTTACCCAAAAGAAAATCATCTCATATTTTCTGCTTGTAAACACCTTTTTTTTTTACTGAATAGGGGAGAGGAATACCATCGCTTTTTACTTAGGCTTTTGTTTGTCAGGTAAGAACGAGGAGTCAAGCTCTATGACTTCTGGTTGCATCGATGAGCTAAAAGGAAGAGCTCATAAATTAGCTCCGGCTTTTGTGGAATCTGTTGCGAAATATGGGTCACTCTGGTTTATCGATCAGTCTTTGGATTTTTCATTAGTCGGATCTGAACTAAATCTGCCGCATTAATTACTCAGACAAATAGGCTAAGAAGAGAGATCATCTTTTTCTAACCAATTTTGACTCAATAAAACGAAAAGACTGACATGACTGACTCTCCAAAAAAAACACAACGTCAGCAACTACCTCCCCCAGACTTGAGTAACACTGTCCCTAGTGATACCAAACCCAGGGTTGGCAAAATGAATTAAAATAGAAAAAACATAAATAATCAAAATAAAATAGGAAAACGTACGAGTGAGTTGCCTCCCACTAAGCGCTTGTTTTTAGTCATTAGCTTGACTGTGGCGGAGCTCAGGTATTAGGTGGAGCAGAGGGTGGCAATGAATGCTTCCGCGAAATTTGTCTCATCATCCATGGTGGTGTATAGGCATTGGGTGCGTGAGAACGACAAAGGAAGTGAGTAATAGGAGCAGGGCGGGACTTAATCTCGTGTGGTACACTCCTTTTTCCTGCACAATCATCAAAAGAAGAAACAAGTGCTCTACGATAATCTCGTAGCTTGGTTAACTGCAAAACAGTTTTTGTACCTTTGAAATTCTTATTGATGAAAGGAGATGGTTTGGGATTAGGATGTGTGTACCTTTGCTTTCCTTGAGGCGAATGGAGTGTGGGATGTGGAACTTTCTGTTTTGGAGGCAAATCCGAATCAACTCGTGGAGAGTGTCGACCGACACCAGTGGTGGTGTCGATCGACACCATGTCCTTATATCTAGTCCCTGTATCGAGTGAAAGATGGCTGGATCGACATTCATCCGTTTTGTCGAGTGTGGTGTCGACCGATACCCTGGTGGTGTCGATCGATACTGAGTTTGTAGCTCGGATCTCTACACTTTTTCTGCAACTCTTCTTTACAATCCCAATCTCTATCTCAAAAACATCATCCTCGGGCAACTTGTCACTGAGTAGAACCTCTTCTTGAAGCCTAGTACTGAAAAGATGATCACCATACCAATTCTCAAGCACAACATCTTGCTTATTCACTTGCTCACTCGGACCCAACTCCTTGACATACCCAGCAGTAATGTTTGTAGAGATCTCTACAAAGAATGTCTGTCCATCAATTGTGTGTGTCTTCCTCATCTTGTCCATGTCGAAATTCATGACCAGATCACCCACATTCAGAGCTATGCGTCCCTTTTCACATCAATCAGAACCCCAACTGTAGCTAAAAAGGGTAATCCCAAAATCAAAGGATCCTCGGGTTCCTCCTTATATTCCAAGACCACAAATTCTATAGGAATCATATATTAACCAATTTGCACTGGAACATCTTTTAAGATACCTTCTGGAATCCTTTTGGATCGATCCGCTAAGATGAGATAGATCCTGGTCGGCTTGAAATCAGTCATCCCCAGGCGTATAGCAACAGAATTTGGCATCAAGTTAATACCGGAACCAAGATCACAGAGAATGCAAAAATCATCCTGTGGAGATTGAGCAATCTAGCACAAAACTTCCCGGATCATGTAGCTTTTCTGGAATCTTACTCTGAATGATGGCACTGACTTTTTCAGAGACAACCACTTTCTGTTTCGTTTCTTTCTTTCTCTGTGGGGTCTCATGCGAGATATGCGCGAAGATGTCCCTAGTAAGTAAAGTTCCTTCCTCAGGATTTAGACCATTAGTAACCATTTTCTTCACATACCTCTTAAGTGGATGTGAAATCTTGACTGCATCAACTATAGACATATCCATCACCACCTTGTCCATGATTGCTTTGCATCGAGCGTCTTCTATCTCCTGTTTAGACTTCCTCAGACTCTTTGGATAGGGAACCTTACACTCTTCCTCCCACTTGAGGAAGATAGTTGATAGGTTTTGGTTCAGTCCGCACATGGTGTCGACCGACACTAGGTTGCTGTCGATCGACATTGACCTCTGATATCGAGCTCGGTCGATTTCACTCCATCTCAACTCGAATTCTCAGGAATTTTGACTAGTGTAGTGCGACGCCACTGGTTGGTGTCGACCGATACTGAGTATGAAACGTCAAAATCCTCAGTATTACTGAAATCATCTCTATCTGCCACCAGAATAGCATTGCATGCATTTTTGTGGTTGTTCTCAGTCCTTCCAGGAAGGAATCCTTCTTGTTTTTTTACAGACTCGGCGGTCTGAGTAACTTGAGTGTCTAGCTTCTTGACATGGGTGCTCAGAGTTTCGAATTTCCCATTCAAGTCAGTGTACAATGTGTCGATCTTTCCGTTGAAATCCACTGTGATCTTCTGCTGACCTTCCAGAATCTGCTCCAACATAAACTTAACCTCACTCTCTGAATTGGGTGGAGGGGGGGTGGGGGGGGGGGGGCTTGGTAAGAAGAAGAACCATAGTTCCTGGTGAAACTACTCTTCTGGTACTCAGGCTCTGGTTTCTTGTGAAGGCACTCCTTTGTGCATTAACATATCTCGGACCCTGAAATCCAGCTCCATTGACATAGCTGACATCCACTTCCACCGACTCAAAAGTCTCAACCTCTACAGCAAACTGAACTGATTTCTTTCAAAATCTGCATTTTTTGTGCTATTGCTAGAAACTAAGTTCTCAATCAATATAACAGCGTCCTCGAGATATTTGGTGTTAAAGTTACCATTGCTCATAGCATCCAGAGCCATCTGAAACCATGATGCGAACAATTTCTCTGATATGCTCTGAATCTTACCCAAGCGGCCTTGAACGCTCCAGTTGGTTTTTGAGAAAATATGGAGATTTTTGTTCTCACATCTTCAGACCTGGCATTATCATAGAAATTTTTCAAGAAAGCATTCTTGGTTTTCCACCAAGTTTTCAGAGATCCTGGCTTCAACTGCTTGAGCCAGTAAGCTGCTTCCCCAGCATGAGAGTACGGGAAGAGCTTGTAGAAGAGGAAGTCATTGGACATCCCATTAGCCTTGATGCTCGTAACCAGGTCCATGGTCTAACAAGGAGATTGAGTCAAGCTTAGACACTTAAAGTAAGGTCACTTGGGAGGAAGTCCCATGTCTATCGCTGTTCATATTATTTTGATTTGCTTTTAGTGTTTTTGGTATTTTAATTTGTTTTTAGTGTTTTTGATGTTTGGGTTGTAGTGTAAGAGTTAAGAGTGACAAAATGGTGAAGAATTCAGAAGAAAGGAGTGATGAAGAAGACTCGACCGTGCAACTCGATCATGCACTCGATCATTTGGTCGAGTGAGACGACAAGCAAATAGACAAGGGCTGACTCGATGGCCCACTCGATTGCATCATCAAGTCCGTGATCGAGTGGAGCGTCAAATTTTGAATTCTAATTCGAATTCTTGGTCGAGTTAGGCGACAACCTAAAGGAACAAAGGCTGACTCGATGGCCCACTCGAATTAACGATCAAGTCCGTACAAGAGGAGCGTCCCAATTTGAATTCAAATTTGAATTCTTGGTCGAGTTAGGTGACAAGCTAAGGGAATAAAGGCTGACTCGATGGCCCACTCGAAGCACACCATCGAGTCCGTGATCGAGTTCTGTCATTGGGAGCGTTTAAGTTTGAATTCAAATTCAAATTCTTTGCACCCACTCCCCCTTGTCCTCTAGCATCCCTTCTTGCCTACAAGAGGAAGTAAATCGCCTCACACTCTCTCACTTTTCTGATTTGCTAAGCTTTTGCATAACTCTCTCTTTTCTCTCCTTAAACTCTCCCTAGCTTTTTTTGTTTTCGGCAACGGCTCTCTAGCCATCTCATTTTTAGCTTTGAGTTGCATCCATCCAAGTTTTGACAATGATCAACCAACTGATGTTCACTAAGCCCAAGAGCTCTCCAAGGAAGGAACCAGCACGTCGTTCATCCGCCGAGGCTATGGCAAGATATTTCCAGAGGCTGAGAGAGTCTATACCACAAGAACCAGAACCGATGGAAGTTGAGGACACAACTCGATCACTAACTCAATCACCAATTCGAGCTGCTGATCGAGTCCCTTCATCAATAGCTGAAGAACTATCTACGACGTTCTTTAAGAAGAAACTCTCTTTGCTCTTGAGAAACAACTAGCAGAGCACATGGAGGAGGATCTGGTTAGCAGAAGTGGTGAAGAAGAGACTGAGATGGCTGAGGAATACTCGAGGGATTTGCGGGCACTCGATATCCACACCTTGAAACCATGAAGGCTCTTGGATTAAAAAGGGATGTTGAGTTCTTATTTCAGATGTGTCATCTGGACACCTTCATGAAGAAGAGTATGGAAGCTTATGAGGAAGAAACTTGTTTTTTTTTGGCCTCCCTGAACGTGCATTTCTACAAGGATGAACCGGAGTATGAATCAGATGGAGGATTAGGGTTCATCACCTTCACGGTTAGGAACTTCCGGAGATTGATGTTTTGTATGGATTCCCAAGCGGGACTGGGACCATCCAAGCCTTTGATAGGCATAAGCTTCTCACATTATGGGAGACCATTGGTGGAAAGGGCGTGATAATAGGATTTTTCTATCAATTATCCTAATGTACTATCATGTCGTTGCAGTACCATAGGTATCAATCCAATCAGGTGAGATGTTAACAGACAGGATGCAACAGATCAATTTAAGTCAAGCCAAGCAATAGGTTTTATGAATTGTAACTGTATCAATTCTCAGGTTCGTGGCGTTGTGTTTCCCATATCACCGGGGTGATATCGAGTGCGAGATCCGGCCAGTAATCTGAACCGTTTCAGACCATAGTTTTTAATCTCTAGGATCTCTCCTTTACTCGTCAAGGGTTTCCAACCGATAAACCAGAAAACTAAATCAGTTTGACCCTAAATCAACAAATAGCATAAACAAGAAACTTAAACAAGCAATTAAAACTAACAGTAACTAACAGAAACAACAGAACAACAGAAGCTACAAAAGTTACAGAAATAGAGAAATGCAACAGAATATTCAGAATAACAAAAAGCTCCTAAGGATGGGGTAATGGATCGATGATTCCTCCTTAATCAACCTAGGTGTTTAACAAACTCAAGCAGAGCTAATCCCTAGGCAATAAACTCATAAGCTGACTAATCCACTCTCATGACAGAAGTCATCAAGCTAAGCTAGTTCCAGACCTAATTCTCATTAGCGAAATCTAACCTAACAGGCACTAAGTTTCAGTCTATTAAAGCCAATAAACACTCTAGTCAACTAATCTCTAAGGCTAGATATGTAAATCTCTGGAATTAGTTGGTTCAGACATTTCATCGAACACTTGGTGGGTGTGGAAATGTTTGGGTTTAAATTCCAAATGATCAAAGAAAAATTAGCATTAAGAGCACTAATCTAGAAGGGATTCATAGAAATCTAACCTTAAACGACCTAGAAGACTAAGGAATCCTCACTTATCTAACCCATCCTCAAGAACCCTAGAAAACTACTCAAACCTCATGAAGAACATCATAAACTCAAACCCAGAAATCAATAAAACTTGCAAATTAGATAGATGAGGATGAGAGGAGAAATAAGTTTCAAAGAATCAAATGCAAATACTCAATAGAACAAAAAATATCTGGATTACAAAATCTGGATGTTCTTGGTGGCTACAGAGAAAAACCCTAAGGAAAAACGTAATATCTCTTGGGTCATGTTAAGAAGGATATTTATAGTCTCAAGTTAAAACCCTAATTCGGAAAAAGATAAAATAGCTGAGTCAGTGGTTCCACTCGATCGAGCACTCGATCGTCTGGTCAAGCTGTCGATCGAGCGGGTGGTCGAGCTCCTCCTCTGTGCGACTCGAGCTTGCACTCGATCATTCACATCGAGTGGGTGATCGAGCTCCTCCTCTGTGCGACTTGAGCTTACACTCGATCATTCACGTCGAGTGGGTGATTGACCTTCTCCTCTGTGCGACTCAAGCTTGCACTCGATCATTCATATCGAGTGGGCGATCGAGTGGCTTCCTCTCTCTGCGTCCCATTCTCCTTTCCCAGCTTTATCCATATCCAAAGCCTCCATTCTTTCCCTACTCCTTAGAAGCTCCAGATTACCTGTTTCAACCCCATATGCGGAATGTGTATGCAATGTTGATGCAAGAATGGCTAAGTATGCAAAACAGAAGTAAAAGGCCCTAAATGATGCAAATGAAGGATGAAACAATGCTAAAAGGGTGATGAATATGTACCTAAATCGGATAAAACACAGAGATATCAACTCCCCCAAACTTAGTCTTTGCTTGTCCTCAAGCGAACAAACAAGATTAAGCTGGAGAAAAGGTTTGAAAGCGTGGACTCAGAACCAAAGCATGCTGATAGAAATGATAAGATCAATGTCCAAGTTAATAGTTCTAAAATGCAATGTGAGCGAGTTCTTTTGATAAAACGTTAGCCGTACTCTTCACAACACAATCAGACTTCAGTCTCAACCTAGACACACATTCAAATCAACCAATCTCTTTAACATTCATTAAGCGGAAAATGTGGATCAAGCTATGCACATGCAATGAACTCACTTGGCTATGTAAAAAGGTTTAAGAGACAGATATGGTGTCTTCGCATATGGTTTAAGCAATATATAACAAGGTTCTCTCAAGGAATGACTGAGCTTTAGAAGAATGCTAAAGGTAAGGGCCAACCTATGCATACAAGAACAGAATCCCATCTACCCGAAGATGCAAAAGCTTATTTCGGCTTTCCTATATCTAATCCCAGAAGATGGTCCTATTTCTACCCTTTTACTTGAGCTCTTCTTATTTGCTCACACCGTTAACTGTTCTTACTCTTAGGGGAGGTTTCCTTCTGATTTTTAGTCACTTCTAGCGGATTGGGATTTCCCTTATTAGCTCTGGTTCTCTTCTTCTTTTTATCAAAGACATTTCAAGCTTTTGGCTTTTCCTTCCTCTTTTCTATCTTTTCTTTCTTTTGCCCAGAACCAATCTTATCAATATTGCCCAGATCCTTTACTAGAACAACCAACTCTTTTCTTTTTACATTCCCCCTCCTAAGAGTTCTTAACCTTTTCTTTCTTTCTTCTTTTTCCAATCTTTCCCTGAAAATCAACCAATCCCAAACCCAAAAGCAAGGTTCCACCTAGTCCTATCTAGTCCAAAAATTGTGAACTAGAACTACATGGGATGCTATCCTTGTCGGCTCGAACCTAACACTTTCTACCAAGCTCAATCAGAAAAGATCTCACACTCAGTAAATATTCATGGTTTGGAAGAAGGTTAGGCTATGGTATGGAAACTTTTCCAATAATTGGAATCAGTTACTTGGATTAGCAAGAATGGTAAAATGGCGAAAGAGAATCCAAGTATGTATGTGTATATCCATGAGTTCAAGTTCAATGCATAGACATGATAATTATGAGTCAAGTTCTGGTTCAGGTAGGTAGGGAAAGGCATCAAATTGTGCATTCAAAGTATGGTGCTGTCTTATACTCAAATTCATTCAATATGCATTAGACAACTACTAACTAGGGCATTGAGGTTAATGAATCAGCATGTTTACAAGGCTATAATCATCATAATCCCCTATGCGAATGCATCAATCCTAAATGAAATAACTAGACTCAATCTTAAAATGCAAATGCAACTACATGAATAGAATTTTGAAATTTTTTTTATGGTTTTTCGATGCATTAGATGCTATGCAGACACAAGTATGCGAATTGAAAATAAGATTCATAGAAACAAACATCAAACACATCTTAAATCCTCCCCCAAACTTAAATTACACAGTCCCTTGTGTAATAGAAATCTGAAGAAGGACTTAAAGATCAACAAGAAGAAACAACAGAACATGCAAATGAAAGTACAATGAAACATGCAAATGAAAGTACAATGGTAGGGTGAAAGGGTTAGCTCAAGGGTTGGTGAAGTAGGTGGAGACAAGTGCATCCATGCTCTCTCTGGTGTAGCTAGGCTCTTGCGTGTTGTTGAGAGAGCACTCGATCACCGACTCGATCGTGGACTCGATCGCTGGCTCGATCGAGTGATCGAGTCGTCTGCTCGAGCTCTCCTTTGTCTTCCTTTTCTCACGATCAGCTTTCTTCTTCCTTTGTCTTGGCTAGAACGAGGACGATCTCGGGGGATCCATCGGTACGTATTGACGTGGTTCCATCCTCAGAGAGCTGCTCTTCTTCAACTTTCCTGAGCTGTGCTTAGCTTTTCTTGAAGACGAACCAGCAACCTTCCCTTGAAGTTCTTTGATCTGATCTTTTATCTCCTTCATAGACCCAGACAGCCCCTTCGTTGTGTTCTTCAGCGCCTTGATGGTTTTGTCCTGGAACTTGTTCCACTGTTGAAGGATGCTGACATGCTTGTGAGCTTCTCTTATGCCTTGGCTCTGTCTCGGGTTTGTTGCGAACTCCTGGAAATAGAACTTCTTTGCTACATAATCAACCATTTCATCCTCTTTATCTTGGTCTTCTTCTTGTTGGAAACTTTCTGCTTGGGGGATGTAGAGAAGGTCTGTTGATGGCCAGAAGTCTATGTTGCTTCCGGTTCTAACCTTAGTAGCGATGGTGTTGGGGAGTATCATCCGAGCATCACCAACAGCTGGGTGAACGAACTTGTAGAGGTAGCATTCATTTACCCTCTCGATGTCTAGGAAATGGGTTCTTGTTAGGTGTGGAATGTCGATCCACCTAGGACCATACTCCTTTGATTGAAGCTCTACACCACAAGCGACCAGTATTGGGGTCACTACGCCTCCAATGCTCAGCTCCCCTGTGCTACCTTTCTTGTGTAGCCTCACTGCCCAATCTCGATAGTACAATAACTGGTCAAGCAAGACATTGGTGATGTTTGTATCGAACTTATCCCCAGCTAGAACCATGCCATTTCTGGTGGTGTTTAGGACTCCTGCAAGAGCTAAGTCGAGCATCTGCAATTCACCATCATTGACATTCCCTGTGACCCTTTTGGCAAAAAGAGTGCTGGCTATGGACTTGTGTAAATATCTCAAAACTGGGCTCCTAATCTGTGCACCCTTCGATCTAGAAGAGGAATAAGCTTTTATCCCACCGATCGTCTCCCACAACGCGAGAAGCTCACTCTTATCAAAGTCTTGGGCAGTTCCCGTTCCGCTTGGAAACCCGAATAAAACGTCGATCTCCTTGAAGGTGAGCGAGTAAGGGATGTTTCTGACCCTGAACGTGATGAAGCCTAACCCCCCATCTGAGATGCAGTCTGGTTCATCCTCATAGAAATGCACCCTTAAGGATGCCAAGAAGTGGGAAATTTCATCTTCATACGCCTCCATACTCAGCTTCATGAATGTGTCTAGGTGACACATCTCGAACAAAAACTCAACGTCCCTCTTGATCCCGAGTTTCTTCATGGTCTCTGGATGTGGATAACGGGTCCCGGCAAAGATCATCTCTTTGAAATCTTGTAGAGATCTTCTGTGGAAAGGTTCTTCTTCCCTTTGCCTTGTAGTTGCTCAGCTTCCTCCTCCTCTTCTTCTGAGGGCGCTACTGGACGTTTCTCCCTTGTAATGGCCTGCCTATCTCTTGAGTATTCTTCAACCATAGGCGCTTCTTGTTCACATTCACTAACCTCCATAGGTTCTGCCGGTTCGTTCGCAAGAGAAAAGGAAGGTCTCTTCCTGGAGAATGTCCTGGATAATTCCTCTGCCACGGACAAAGGGGCTCGATCAACAACTCGACCAAGGGCTCGATCATGCGATCGAGTGGGCTGTCGAGTGGGTGATCGAGTTATGTCCTCCACCTCCATCGGTTCAGCTTGTTGCGATACGGATCCCCTCAACCTCTGGAAACGTCTTGCCATAGCTTCAGCTGATGAATGAACGTGCGGGTTCCCTTCTCCTTGGAGAAGTGCTTGGCCTAGAGAACAGAAGTTGGTTGATCATCTTCAAAAAACCTAGATGGATGCAACTCAAAACCCAAAGTAAGATGGTTAGGAGAGCCTTTTCCCGAAATCAAAGAGAGCTCAAAGGGAGTTTAAAGGAGAGAAGGGAGAGTGTTTGCAAAAGCTTGGTAAATGAAAGGGGTGAGAAGTTGTGAGGCGAATCACTCCCTTTTATAAACTAAGCTGGATGCACAGAGACAAGGGGGAGCGTGTACAAGGAATTCAAATTTAAACTCTCCTAAACGCTCCACTCGATCACATGCTCGGTCGTACGCTTGAGTGGGCCATCGAGTCAGCGCTTGGTCGGCTACTTGAGGAGATTTGAATTTGAAATCAAGTTTTGGCACTTGCTTGGAGGAACTCGAGCAAGTGGGTCGAGTGGGCCATCGAGTCAGTTCCTTGTCTCTTTCCTAGCCGCGGTTGAGTGCATTTAAGTGAGTTGGCTGAGCAAGGGCTCATTCAAACCTATCGAGTGGGCCATCGAGTTGATCACTTAGGCTTTTGGTCGCTCCTGAACACCAAAAACATCAAAAACAAATAACAAAAACCAAAACCAAATGAAGCAAAACTAAATACGAAAGACTAAAAGTAATATAAACAGGGATAAACATGGGATTTCCTCCCAAGTTAGCTTGTTTAAAGTCACTGAGCTTGACTTGTCTGGAGCTTATGCTTGGGGCGGTTCACCGAGAGGAACAGAAGTTCCTTCTTGAATGATCATATCAGCCATGTAGGGCTTAACCCGCTGCCCGTTCACTGTAAACTTAGCTCCATTCTTTCCAGCTAGGGTAATAGCACCATAGGGCAGGACTTCTTTGACGTCAAACGGTCCTGACCATCACAATTTTAGCTTTCCTGGAAAAAGCCTGAGCCTGGAGTTGAATAATAGAACCTGATCCCCAGCCTTGAATTCCTTATGAAGGATTGTCTTGTCATGGAAAGCTTTAGTTATTTCTTTTTAGACCTTAGAACTTTTGTAGGCTTCGAGCCTGATCTCTTCCAGCTCATGCAAGTCCATTGCTCTCTTCTCCTGAGCAATCTTGATATCAAGGTTCAAAAGCTTAGTTGCCCATAAGGCCTTGTACTCAATTTCCACGGGTAGATGACATGCTTTCCCATACAGCAGCTGGAATGGAGTTCTCCCTATGGGAGTCTTGAATGCTGTTCTGTAAGCCCAGAGAGTGTCATCAAGCTTGACTTACCAATCTCTTTTCGAAACTCCCACTACTCTTGCTAGAATAGCTTTTATCTGCTTGTTGGAGACTTCCACTTGGCCACTGGTCTGGGGATGATAAGGTGTTGCAACCTTATGCTTCACCCCATGTTTCTTCAACAGATTCTCAAATAGCTTGTTGATGAAGTGCGATCCTCCATCACTGATTACTACTCTTGGAATGCCGAATCTAGGGAAGATTATGCTCTTAAACATCTTCAGCACAACTTTATCGTCATTGGTTGGACAAGCGATGGCCTCAACCCATTTCGAGACATAGTCTACCGCCACTAGTATATAGCTGTTTCCAAATGATGGTGGGTTGAAAGGACCCATGAAATCAATCCCCAGACGTCGAACACTTCCACTTCCAATATAGGGTTCTGTGGCATCTCATTTCTTTTTCTTATATTCCCCATTCTCTGACAGGGGTCACACTTGGAGATGAAGCTCTGAGCATCCTTGAACATGGTAGGCCACCACAAGCCTGCTTGGAGTACCTTCTGAACAGTTTTGAATATGGCGAAGTGACCTCCGTAAGTAGACCCATGGCAGTGCTCTAGGACTCCCTTCACTTCTTCTTCAGCAATGCATCTTCTGAATAAACCATCTGAACCTTTCTTGTAAAGGTATGGCTCATCCCAGTAGTAGTGGTTTATATCTCTGAAAAACTTCTTCTTTTTGTAGGAATCTAAGCTCTTAGGGACTTTACCAACGACCATGTAGTTTACCAAGTCTGCATACCCAGGCAGATTTTCTTCCCGCAATGCTAAAACTTCAGCTGTTGCACCAGTGGTTCCTACTCGATCTAGGGCTCGATTTACCACTCGATTAGACGATCGAGCTAACGATCGAGCTGTTGATTGAGCTTCTCCAATCTGAATGGCCATGAGTGACTCTTCAGGCAATGAATCATCCATAGGCAATTCATCTCCTATCCTCATTCTTGACAAGTGGTCAGCCACCCCATTCTCTATGCCCTTCTTATCTACTATCTCCATATCAAATTCCTGCAACAAAAGTATCCATCTTAGCAGTCTAGGCTTAGTATCCTTTTTCGCATAGATGTGTCTCCACGCTGCATGATCTGTGTAGACGATAACCTTGGAGCCAACCAAATAGTTTCTAAACTTTTCAAAAGCGAACACAACTGCTAGCAGCTCCTTCTCTGTAGTTTCATACCTCTCCTGTGCCTCATCTAGGGTCCTACTAGCATAGTAGATAACATGCAACTTCTTGTCGATCCTTTGCTCCAAAACAGCTCCAACTGCATAATCAGATGCATCGCACATTATCTCAAATGGGTAGTCCCAATTGGGAGCTTGAACGATTGGAGCTGAGATCAAGGCTTCCTTAATCAGCTGGAAAGCCTCTAAACATTCTGAATCGAAGTTGAACTCTATCTCCTTGTAGAGTAGCCTTGTGAGTGGTATGGCTACCTAAGAGAAATCTTTGATAAACCGCCTGTAAAAACCAGCATGCTCAAGGAAACTTCTGATATCCTTGACAGTCCTTGGCGGTTGCAACTGCATCACCACATCAACCTTAGCCTTGTCCACCTCTATTCCTTTCTCAGAAACCTTGTGCCCCAAAACAATACCCTCTCTGACCATAAAGTGGCACTTTTCCCAGTTCAGAACGTGGTTGGTTTCTTCACACCTAGAGAGCACCCTGCACAAATTCAGCAAACAGAAGGAGAAAGAGGAGCCATACACGGAAAAATCATCCATGAACACCTCCACCATCTCCTCTATTAAATCTGAAAAGATAGAGATCATACATCTCTGAAAAGTAGCAGGTGCATTACAGAGTCCAAACAGCATTCTCCTGTAGGTAAATGTTCCACAAGGGCAGGTAAATGTAGTTTTTTCCTGATCATTAGGATGTATGAGAATCTGAAAGAACCCACTGTATCCATCTAGGAAACAATAATAAGGATGGTTTGCAAGCCTCTCTAGCATTTGATCAATAAATGGCAATGGGAAATGATCTTTCCTAGATGCAGCATTCAGTTTCCTATAGTCTATGCACATCCCATGGCCGGTAATTGTCCTAGTGGGAATGAGTTCATCCTTATCATTTTTTACCACAGTCATACCCCCCTTCTTAGGAACGCAGTGCACAGGGGATATCCAAGTGCTGTCAAAATTAGGATAAATAACACCAGCCTCTAACAACCTCTCTCAAATTTGGATTCAGTCTCCTTTGAGGTTCAATGCTAGCATAGGATTCGTTTTCCAGATTAATACTATGCATGCATAAACTAGGTGAAATTCCCTTGATGTCATCTAGCGAATATCCTATAGCTCTTCTAAACTTCTTAAGCTCAGTCAACAGCAATTGCAATTCATCATCATTGAGTTCAGCATTCACTATGACTGGATAAGTCAAGTTAGGGCCTAGAAAAGCATACCTTTACCCTTTAGGAAGTGGTTGAGCTCCACCTTAGGTGCCTTCAGCTCAGACTAATCGTCGGATGAATCAAAGTTTGACTCGAGTTTTGACTCGATAGGGCACTCGATCGGGCTGGTCGAACTGCCGGTCGAGTCGCTTGGTCGAGTCTGACTTGATCTATCTTGCAGCAACAGGTTGAAAACACCTTCTTCGTGTACGAGTGGATCGATCGGTCCATCTTCAGCTTCTCATTCTAATGCAACAACTCGCACCCGAACAAGTTTGAAGTTATCCAATTCCCGCAAAGCTCATGCAACCTACATAAGACTCAAGGTTAGACCAAAAAGACATAAAACACAGACAAAGACACAACAAAAGACTCAAAACAATACTTATATACAGGTCATAAGACGCTAAAAACACAACATATCAATCATCTTCATCTCGTTGTCAGCTGAAAGAAAAGGTTGAGCCGGGTTTGCAGGACCTGGGGTTGGTGCTTAATAGTATTGAGGTTTTTACTCAAAACCCTCCTGACCATAGCTGTTGGCCTGTTGTTTGTTGTCTTGGCACGTACGGCTTGTTGAAGCCTCCTTATCCCGGAATGAACTGCCTTTGCTGGAACGGCTTATGCTGGAACTATTGTTGTTGTGCACCTGCTTGTGCTGGATAGACTTGGTCTTGCTGGTTATCAATGTTGATGCTGCGGTACGAAAGGTTGGGATGGTTCCTGTAGTTTTGATTGAACCCCTTGTTCTGGTAGTTTCTCTGACCATTCACATTGCTCAACTCAGCCTGGACATCTTCAGTACCGTCACCCATGTACTCGTGATAGCCTTGACCGTCGCCCATATCATCACAGAAGTTAACAGCCGTTGATCTTGCTTTAAAAGCTGTTTTACCTTTGCAGTCAAATCTTCGATCTGCTTCGATTCGCTGCTGCCACTAATTCTCACCGTTCGATCATAGTCAATGCAAAGGTTGCTATTGCTAGCAGCAAGGTTCTCGATCAAGACTTAAGTAGTGATCCGTTCGGAGAGAAACTCTCCGGACTTAGGCAGTCCGGGTGGTGTTCATGAAAAAACTACTTGGGAAACCGACAATAAATCCTAAGTGGTTTAAGGAGATGGGTGAAAATCAACGAGTCTGATTCGGGGACAAATCCCATTCAAAAAGGGGGGGAAGACTTGTAACACCCGCGATTCTGAATAGGGCCACCAGAGTAGATTTGGTTCGAGGGGAAAGAGGGAAACTCAAACCAAGTATAAGGGAAGTACATGGAGTACGTCCAGAGGAGTAAACAAGCTAAATGGGATGAGCTAACCAGCAGGACCAGCTACTCGGTAGCTCAACTAAGCTGGACGGAGTGAAGGTCAGCTGGTCGAGTGAGGCAGTTGGTGACGATTACCAGCGTTGGCTGAACGAGTACGAATAGACGGATATGACCGAACGGGTACAAACAGACGGGTACAATCGAACGAATACGAACAGACGGGTACGAACAAACAGTTCGGTCTAACGGGTGCCTTTATGGGAAGAAACCGTTTGGCCAAGAAACCTATAAATAGGAGGCCTTCATCTTCGTGTTTCACACACACGCAAAGAAGGAAAAAACTCTAGAATCTCGAGGGCAATCTTCGAGAGAAATAAAGAGAATATTTCCGGATTCGAGAGAGGGGATTGTGGCGAGTTGGGAAGATCAACGAAGTAAGGATTGTGTGGTCGAGGTAGGTGCAAACTACAACTCTATGTTCGGTAATAAGGCTTATCGGTCATCCGGTTTATCTAAGAATTTGGGGATTGATTGCTTATAGATTGATTGATTCATATTTCTGCATTATCGATCATAAGCATCCTCAAATTATTGATTATCATTCATATATCGGCTTGTCGTGGTTCAAAAATATGTTGGTTCGAAGGTGAACGTGATCGACGAGTAACTTAGGTTTTGGGAGCGAAATCGCTAAGTCTTGGCCGGAACGGAAAGTTCAGCTTTGAATAGATCAGTTTATCGGACAAGCCATACCGTGCACGACAAGGATCGAATATTCGGTTTGGTTAAAAAAAGGGGATACGGCTCGGCGAAGATTAGGAGGATTGAGATAAATCCACGGAGAATTTGCCGTACTGACTTGTAGCGGGTCTATTAGCAAGCATTGCATGATTTTTGTGTTCACTAAGTAATACGATTACTTATGCCTTGTTGGTTTTCAGGGAAAAGGTGATCGTGGGAAGGATTTGGCTAAGGCGCAAGACTCATGGCCGACAAGATGGGTGCTGATAAAATCCGGGTAGATAGGATCGATTATACGACTTGTAATAGCCTATTTGCAAACTCATAAGTTGTAACAAATCTCTTACTTATTAATAAAGTATCTCGATTGTTGTTTTACTCTAAGTATTGTATATTGACTCTAAATAATGAATCTCAGAATATTATAAACGAAAAATGTTAAAGAATGGGCCATAAAGTCGGATAAGTGATCAGATCAAGTAGTGATCCATTCGGAGAGAACCTCTCTGGACTTAGGCAAACCGATTGGGGGTCTTTCACTGGCCACGGTGGTTTGGGTGCATCTGGACAGAGCTATATTCAAACAGGAATAACTTCTGTTTGGCTTCACGGTTTGATCTTATTCTAACATGAGGTGAAATATGGTTCTTCTAGCTTTTCAACGACACCAAGAACTTTTAATTTGGTGTTCGGGAAATTTTTCAATTGGTGCCAAACTTCTAGTTGTATGAAACTGTCCTTAAAGCTCATTTTTTTTCAATTGTGCTCATATTTCCCTAAAACCTGTAAAAACTCTTTGACCTAGAAAACTGTTAAAATGCCTTGAAAGCATATAAAATGTTATAAGCAATTATGGAAAACATTAGAAAAGTATAGTTAAAGAGGGTGAAAATATGGTGTTATCACCATCCTGAAAACCAAACAACTGATTGATCCTTGATGCAGAGAATTCATACACCTAGTTTCTAACCAGCACCTCCATAACACCAGGTTCAGCCTTAACCTTTTGCAAATTTGCCTAGAGCTCCCAAACAACCTCATGTACAAATTTCGCAATATCTGTAACAGTACTCAGCATTCCAGCACCCTCAATCACATTCCTAGCCGGATCATCTTCTCCAAACACTGTCACTTTCTCCTCTGATAAATCTATCTTTCCCTTTAGACAAAATTTCATACCTTTGTTTAGCAAGCAGTGATGTGAAACGACTGATGACAAAACCTCCCTAGAAGTCTGAACAGCAGTACCTTTCCCCTTCTTAGCCCTTTGTCTCTTAAGCTTCTCAGAATTGACAGTCATAGTTTGTTTCCTCTTTCGGAGATGATAGGAGACTATCATACCAGCCTATTAGCATCCATGTATTGTAGCCAAGGAATCCGAAAGGTTCACTCTTTGCAGCTTCTGAAAATTAAGAGGTTCGAGATGATCCTCACAATTGTGAGAGGCTGGTATTCGAACAAACGACTGCGGCAGACCTGTTGAAGCAGATGAAGGGTTGCAATTTTCTTCTAACACCACAATCACCGGTGGATTTGGTGAACGCTGCCCTTTCAGGCATCTTAGATTGATGAGATGATTCGTTTGGCCCTCGAAATAGCACCATGGCAGTGCTAGGGTTTTCCACTAACACGGGATTGAGGGACTCAGCATCAAATTAACTTGGCTGAGAAAACACAGCCGGCTGTCCCACCGGACGCGAGATTCCTCTCAAGATCGACTTTATCTTCTTGATCGTTTGTCGGAATCAAGATTCTGAGTTTGAGAGAATTTCTTCGAGAGAAACGTTCGACTTCTAGGGTAATTTGATTTGATATGTCAAACCATACAAACTTCCTTCCATAAGTACCTCTCGATTTCATTATGGGCCTTGAGACAAATGGGCTTAGGCCTGTAAACCTAAAAATAATACGAACCTGAAACACGTAACAGAATCATTAGTGCATTTGCCAGCAACCCGTTGATTTAAAACAATCATTTGATCAACATCACTTATTTGCACATATCAAATTTTAATTATTCAGCACACACTAATC
Organism: Turritis glabra; assembly: GCA_900406565.1. Lineage (NCBI taxonomy): Eukaryota > Viridiplantae > Streptophyta > Magnoliopsida > Brassicales > Brassicaceae > Turritis > Turritis glabra. Next base: position 104,628 of record OVBN01000241.1, read on the forward strand.
TAAACATCAAAGAGTTAAGTGACCTAGAGAGCCAGTTTATATGTGAGCACATCTAAATTAATATTATTCATAATTATATGTACCTTGAGATCCGTTATGTGTTCTGTGCGAACCACTTGTTTAGGACTTAACTAAAAGATACACAGTTGACTGTCCCTTTCACATACTTGATGGTCCTTTTGACAGGTAACAGATGTGACTTTTTTGGTTTGGCTTGATATCTTGCACAAATTCTAATTGCCAAACAGATGTCTGGTCTACTCGTAGTCAAGTATAAAAAACTTCCAATCATGCCTATGTACAACCTTTCTTTTACATTCTCTCCTGCTTCATCATTTGAGAGATTGTCATTTACACCCATGGGAGTCTTAGCCTCTTTACTGGTTTTCAACCCAAACTTTTTAACCAGATTCTTGGCATACGTACTTTGTGAAATAAAGATCCCATCATCAGTTTATTTCACTTGTAAACCCAAAAAGTATGTCATTAACATAGATTTATACGACATCAGTTCACTGCTGCCTTCAAACACAAACAATGTCTTATCCACACTTCCACGAACATAACCTTGATTGACCAGAAAGGTTGTTAGTCGTTCATACTAGGCTCTTAGAGATTGACCACGTTGCCTTTTTCAGCTTGTAGACATAGTTTTGGTGCTGCGAATCTTCAAATCCTTTTGGTTGCTCTACATAAACTTTCTCTTGTAGCACCCCATTCAGAAATGTACACTTATCATCCATCTGGTGTAATTTGAAATTCAAAGTACATGCCATCCCAAACAAGAATCTGATGGACTCAAGTCTTGCAGTACGGGCACACGTCTCATCACAATTGACTCCTTCTACCTGAGAGTAACCTTGAGCGACAAGCCGTACCTTATTTATGACCACATGCCCTGAGACGACTCGACCCGCTTTATTTAAACAATACCATAATCAATACCCCATAATATTGATTATACCCAACGAGCCCGAAACATAACACTCAAAACAAACATACTACACTCTTTAACTCCACATAAAATGTTAATATAAACTCGCAATTAAAACATAATAAACAAATGCGACTAACAACACACAACCGAGTCCTAAATCATCTTCTTCCTCATTGCCTTGATTCCACAATCACACCTTATCTTTACCTGCACTCAAACACAAAGAGATGCGTAAGTATTATCACAAATACTTAGTGAGGCGGTCCTCCCATCTACGAGCTATACACACAAGCAAGAGATCACAAACCGCTCACATACGCAAGACCAAACAACAAGCAACCATGGGCAAACCCAACAACCATGGGCAACCCAAACAACCAACCGAAACAGCAAACAACTGAACACAACCCACTGCTGGTGCTGGTGTCGGTCGACACCCACCACTGGTGTCGGTCGACACCAAGACCCATCCGGACTTCCACAGGTGCTGGTGTCGGTCGACACTAGCCCTTAGTATCGGTCGACACCAATACCCATCCGAACTTCCACAGGTGCTGGTGTCGGTCGACACTATCCATTAGTGTCGGTCGACACCAAGACCCATCTGAACTCTGCAACACGATCTGAGCAACACCTCTTGCCTTCAACCACAACAAACCTCTCATAGGTTCTTCACTTTCCAAAACGATTACTTCCCTGCACACACAACACAACAAAGAAGCAACCCAAGCAAAACAACCCACGGATTCCTCACAATCCAACCCACACAATCACAAACAAGCCACACAACCCTAACTTGCTTAGATTAACTGATGGTCATGCACTCACCTTAGATCCTTGGAAGAAATTGCTCAAGAACAGCTCCACAAGCCCAGGGATGACTCCTCACACCCCCCACGCCTCAGCTAGCTTGATCGCCCTCTCCTTCCACTCTCAAGCCAAGCCACAACAGAGCTCAACTCTCTTCACTCCTCTTTTGACCCTCAAGGACCAAACCCAACACTTCTCCCTTCTCTTCTCACACCAAACTCTTCCTCACTCCCTCTCCCTCTGAACCCCCGCAGAAAGAAACAGAAACAATGAGGAAGAAGAAAGAGTTTTGTGCGATTTGGGGTAGGTAGAACCGGAGAACAACTAAACCGCTTCTCTGCAGAAAACACTGGTGTCCCTCGACACCAGGCTTTGGTGTCGCCCGACACCAGGCTTTGGTGTCGCCCGACACCAGGTTCAATCCAAACCTGATCGACAATCACTTCCAAAATCGATCGGTCTCCTCCACCATTTGCCTAGCAAATGATTTCCCGGTCTAAAACAAGACCAATACTCCATATAACAGTATAATTCGGGACACAGGCGTTACATGCCCACTCTTATCGATCTTTATTTTGAATATCCACTTTGTACCAACAACATTAACATCTTGAGGTCATGGTGTCAAATCCCACACATCACTTATCTTGAACTGTTCAAGTTCCTCCTGTATTGCAGTTATCCAGTATTCATGAAGCAACGCCTCTTTGTTATTATTCGGCTATATGATTGATATAAAACAAGCAAATTAAACTAGTTCAGTGTTATGAGGTAACACCAGTTCAGAACCTTGTCGTTTACCAGCTAACTGTTTGAAGTTAATTTTCTTACCTCTGATAACTCTACCCCCTGAATCTCTCCTATTACATCATTTGTGGAGTGATTCCGATTTACTGGAGTACTCAGTGTACCATGATCAATATTATCTATCTAATGAGTGTTTTCAGATTGTTCCACAGACTCCTATTCCACGTTCTCTGTGACATCAGTTACCTGTCCTTCATTCGGACTGAGAGGTACAAGTGTCAACCTTTGAAAAGATGCATAATCAAAAACCACGTTGATTATCTCTTGAACCATACGAGTTCGCTTGTTGGAGGATAGGAAAGATGTGCTACTCCCTTAGTATCTAAAAAAAAGCCTTCTTCACTCATGGAATCAAACTTCCTAAGTTAATCCTTATCATTCGAATGTGCACCCGAAGATATGAAAGTAGCTCATGGAGGGTGACTGGCCTTTCCATAGCTCAGATGGAGTCTTGTTGGTTCTTTTTCTGACATACACCCCGTTGATGATATAGCAAACGGTGTTCGTTGCCTCTTCCCAGAATTGTTAAGGAACTTGATTGTCGTGCCTCAACAAGGTACACATTCTTCAGACTTGGTTGAGATTTCACCGCTGGTCACACCTTTGCCTTTGATTTTTCCTTTAGCTTCATCTCCAAAGGTCACTCTGCCAGCTGAAACATCTTCATATTTAGTCAAGTTACCTTGTGCTCCAGTCATGTTTTTTGAGCACCCACTGTCAACGTACCGTTGCTTTTGTTCAAAATCAGGTTCCTCTGCTGTGTACGCAACATGACTGTACAAATCATTCTTTCTGATATACACTTGATTCACTCGCTTAGCATCTCTTTAGTACTGCTTCTAATGCATGACTTGCGTAAGATGATTCAAAAAGCAGTAACAGTCAGCCTTGTAATGATTCTGACTACCCCAATACCAACATCATGTCCTTCTGCTTCACAGATGATTGTGAGCATCCTAATGGTCAGAGCTCCTCCAGTTATGAGTGGACATACCCCTGATCATACCATTTCGAACTAATGAGTCCATAGTATTCTGATTTTCTTTTGAGGATTTGTTTCTTACTGAGAGTTTCACATCCAAAGTTATTCCTTTAACAAACTGAGTTGCACCACTTGAATTACCTCCTTAATAACCCAAGCTCCAATTGACATTGGAAGTTCTCCCAACAACTAGAATTTTATGTTCCTTTGCTTAACATCTTGATGCTTTTCAGCTGATCTTCCAATCGTTTCTCTAAACCAAGTGATTTGGAGATCTCCTAAGACAATTCTTTTTCAAGAACATAAATCTTACCCATCAAATCTCCTTTATTTGAAATAAGATCCTTATTCTCCTTCTTCTTCTAAATCAGATCTTCTATCAGGAAAGTGATTTGCTCTTTTACAGACAGGCCAGTCTCATCATCTTCTGATTTTGAATCAGACATCTGATTCTCTACAATATGAGCCTATGAAGCATCTCTTTCTTCATCTTCCTCAATGATATCCAAATAAGCATCTGCTTACCTGATTTCTTGTTCTCTTTTTCTGCATAAGACATCGTGTGTGATGGATTTCTAGTATGTTGTCCTCTCTCCATCTTTCTAAATTACTTTCTAACAATCAAACCTACTTTATCCTCACTCACACCTGTCTAAGTCTTAGTAGCCTTTAGAGCAAAACTGTTTCCAGTCGTCTGATTGTTCTTCCTCATATGTAATTCATATGCCTACATCATTCCAACTACTTGACCAAATTTCAACTCGTCTGAGTTCAAGGAGACATTAATAACAGACTTATGCGGCTGAAATTTTTCAGGTAGACTCTTGAGAAATTTCTTAACCAGCTTCCTTTCCTTGTATCTTTTACCCATAACAACAACTTCTTGAGCAAGGGAACTCAACTTGCTATTGAACTCATCGAACAACTCACCATCTCCCATGATTAAATTCTCAAATTCAGATGCCAAAATGTCAAGCCGAGTTCGCTTTATTTTGCTAGTGCCCTCAAAAGAAACTTGCAAAATGTCCCACGCCTCCTTTGCAGAAGTTCACTCTTACACCCGAGTGAACTGATTCATTGGCAACAACCCGAAGAGGACATATAAAGCTTGGGAGTTATGCTTTGCTGCTGTCTTCTAATTAGCTATCCAATCTTTTTTCGACTTCAGAACAGTTTCTCTTTCAGCATTCTTTATTGTTGGAGGCGTACATCCAACAATACAAGAAAAATGCACATTGGTAGCTCACGATAAGCACTATTATATGTAATCAATAGCGTTTTTCTAAACGCTATTTCTACCCTAGCTATAATAGGGTCATCCCATACAATATCGCTTTTTTGGTACGCTATAATAGGTTTATATATAGTAGCATTAACCGGATGATATAACATATGTAATTATAGCTCTGCCAAATGCTGCAATATAAAATTTCATAACGCTTTAAAATTGTTGTAATATAATATATTGTAGCAATGTTATATTGCTGTAATAATTTATATAATGGCAATATAATCGAGCTATGATCTATTGTTTTCTCGATGCTATAATATTCAGTTTTATGACTTGTATTTGATGCAATTGTTAGGTATTTACATTCGGCTGAACCTGATTTATTTGCAAAATATTCAATTCATATAATAAACATCCAAAAGCCACATCATTTTATAAACCAAACATCAAGTCAACATAACACAAGTCTCAATTCATTACATAAACTAATATCACAAATCTCACAAACTATTAGAACAACCAAAGTTCAAACACTTAAATCAGTTCAAAAGTCCTTTGGCCACGCAATAGATGTACCTATCGCATCCTCCATACACTCGATTTCAAAAGAAGGCCTCCAAACTACAACATCTTTAACCTTCACTATATCTACCTAAACTCGTACTACATTAGGCCCCAATGGAACAAAGTGGACAATTTGGTCCGGATTGTTTGAAGACCAACGTCTTTCGGCTGAGACCCACTTCTTTCTGCTAATATCCATCAATTTGCACTTTTGGTTTTCCTTGACAACTTGGTCTTGCTTTTTACGCTGACTATACATACATGCTATTAATAGCAATAACAAGCGACAACAACACCTATATTGGCATGCCATGCTATAATCAATAACAGTGAAACACATATCTAAACTTAAAGAAGAGAAAAACAGATACCAGAGATCTCCGAACAGGTGATTCTAAAAGTTTTTTAGCTTTCTTTAGAGGAGGTGATGGAGTTGGTACAGATTTCTCAACCTGAGATGAGATTATTTTGCATCTATGTAGTTGCATGCTGAGATTGTGGAGTTGCATATGTGGTTGTTACAAAGATAACTCTACTTGCAGGTCATGCTACGAAAGACTTGGAAGAGTCCTCAATAGTAGTCATTTATGATGTATACCTCCATAGAGAGGTTTCAGGTTGGAGTACCATATCCACAAATACTTTTCCTGCATTTAGTCCGAGAGGAAGTCCATTAACCAATCCTTTTGGTGACTGCCAACGCCCTTCAGCAACAACAACTTCGTCAGTTCCACTCCAATCCATTAGTTACACTTGTTATTAGAAGCTGTATTTGGGCTCTGTGGAACACATGCAGAAAACAAAATGATTCAGTTAAACCGACACTTATCAACTTGATACTCTTTACCATATACATAGATATACTCATCAAGTACATGTTTAGCTTATGCACAATTTCTTGTGAGTCTGACCTCACGTCTGTAACAACACAATTATTGGCAGGCCATGCAATCATTTCTCCAACATCTTGCTCAATACTAAACATGTTAGGTGCATGTCTCCAAAGAAATGCATCCGGTTTGTGGTACCTTTCACCAATACTTTAACAAAGTTAGGCCCTAATGAAATGCCATTCACAAAGCCTTTAGGATCAGAAGACAAAAGTCGTGCTTCAGCGACACTATAATCAGTACTAGACCAATCAACAAGCACACACTTAGGATGTGCTCTTTTGTTCACACTCTACAAATATAACCTTTAATTGATGTGTAAGTAGCATCTTATCCTCTTAATTCAGTAGTGTTAAAGTATGACTAACCTGCAAATTGGCAATTACAGCTTGTACATCATCTACCTTTCGCTGCAAACTGACTTGCTTTTCTTGCATTTGAGCCATATACTTGCTCTTGACTTGAAATAAAAGCTAGTTTGGACATATTCATCCCTCTTCCCATTGCCTGGAGCCGACCAGGATTATTAGGTCCTAATATTTGAGAAATACTATCTTCTTTTGGATTTGTTGTTGACTGATATAATGCGTTTTTTGCACATTCTAACTTTTGTTTTGCAGATCTTTATTTTATTTTGAATTATTTTAGGATTAAAAGGTGGCTGGAATGGAGGATTGGAGCTCATGAAGAGACTTGGCGAAAATAGAGGGAAAATAAAGATTTTTAGAAAGTGATATATCATTGGTTTTTACGGTTTTTAACCATGATATAAGAGTCATTTTTAGAGTCTTTTTAGTATATTTCGAGTCTTTTAGAGTCTTTACAGGTTCAGGTACGTTTTGGACTTATTTGGAGATTACGGGACGTTTTGGAGTAAGCCGAGAAGCTACGCTGAAGAAACGAACTCGGAGAGCAAAATTGGTGTGGGTGTCGATCGACACTACCTCTCAGTGTCGGTCGACACCAATATCTGACGGCAATTGAATTTCCCATCTTTTGGAAGTTTTGAAGAATTGCAAATTCTGCCCAGAAGTGTTCCCTCTTTACAAATAAAGCCTAAATCGTGTTTTAGCATATTTGTAGGATTTTAAGGTCATTGTTTAGACCAACGCTTGATTTTTGAGCAGCCACCTTTTTAGGGATTTTTGGAGAAAATTTCTAAACACTTTTTCTTCTTCTTTTGATTTTTTTAATGCAATTTATTTCCTTCATGATTTGTGTTTCATTGATCATGTTTGAGTAATCTCCCTCTTAGGTTTAGGGTTTTCAAAGGAATTCATGAATTGTTAGATTGTTAGATTGTTAGGATTGAATCTATAGAGTTCTTCATCTAGATTGTGTTTATTACTTATTCTAGCTTAGCTACCTAGAATCTGATCTTATGTTGATTAGTTGACACGAGAGTGTAATTGATTGCCTGAACTATCTTAGATGAGCAAAATACCCTATTCGCAAAAAGATTTGGCTTAGGGATTTCGTGAACATATCAAACCTTAACTTTAATGCTTGTTTAATTTGAAGAATTCGCAAAGAGATTTGGGATTCTAAAATTTTAGTCATAGATAATCTTCGCAACGAAAGTTGGTTGATTTTACATTAGTGATTTGAGTTCTAGAATGGTTCTTAATTACAATCCTGATAATTGTTTTGTTCTGCAATTCTGAATTTCCTGAGAATTTTCCTAAGCTTAGCTTTTCTCCCATTCAACTTACAACCCGATTTCTAATTCTCTTGCTATTTTAATTTTATAGTTTCTTTTGTTTAGCTATATTTCCAAACTGCTAATCTATTGTGTGAACATTAGTCTCTGTGGATTCGATCCCTAGATACTACAGTGATCTCTTAAGTTGAGAGAGTAGCTCTAGGGTAAATTTGAGCATATCAAATTTTTGGCGCCGTTGCCGGGGACTTTTGATTCACTATTAAATTTCAGTTAGAATTTAGTCTAGATTTACTTACTACTTATTTACTTACGCAGTTTTTTTTGTTTTTTTTTTTTTTTGTGTTTTAGGTTTATAGATTTACTTGATGCAATGGAAAAATTTGTTGTGTTGGTATGGGATGAGGCTGGAATTCTGCGTGATCAAGAGGGTCACGTGCGCAACGAGCAGGGTCAGAAACTGGATGCTGAAAGCAACGTGATTTGCAGAACCTAGACCCGCCGTTGGTGTCGATCGACACCCTCCTGCGATTGAGGCACCAGTTGTCAACAATGGTCCGCAGAGTAACAATGCTGCTGCTGCAGTAGTTCGTGGGAGAACACTGCGTGATTACAACATACCGGATCAGTTCTATGCCAACCGATCCGCAATCAGACCCCCTCCGTTTCAGAGGAATGACTTTGAGCTGAAACCCGCATACTACACTCTCGTGGGACAGCATCCTTTCAATGGTTTTCCTAATGAACAGCCCATGGATCACATTGAGACGTTTGAGGACCTGGTTACGAGCATCAAGGCTAATGGGGTCTCTACTGATTTCCTCTTCTGCAAGCTCTTCCCGTACTCCCTTGCTAGGGAAGTAGCTTACTAGCTCAAGCAATTGAAGCCAGGATCTCTGACAACTTGGTGGGAGACCAAGAATGCCTTCTTGAACAACTTCTATGATAGAGGATGCTCGATGCAAAGCAATCATAGACAAGGTGGTGATTGAGATGTCTCTAGCTGATGCAGTCACGATTTCACCTCCACTAAAGAGGTATGTGACGAGAATGGTTACTAATGGTCTGAGTCCTGAGGAAGGAGCTTTATTTACCAGGGACATCTGCGCGCATATCTCGCATGAGATCCCACAGAGAAAGAAAGAAACGAAGCAAAAAATGGTTGTCTTTGAACAGGTCAGTACCATGATTCAGAGTAAGATTCCAGAGAAGTTACCTGATCCGGGAAGTTTTGTGCTAGATTGCTCGATCTTCACAGGACGATTTTTGAATTCTCTCTGTGATCTTGGTTCCGGTATTAATTTGATGCCTCACTCTATTACTGTACGCCTGGGGATGACTGATTTCAAGCTGACCAGAATCTCTCTCATCTCAGCGGATCGATCCAAAAGGATTCCAGAGGGTATCTTAGAAGATGTTCCAGTGCAAATTGGTGAATGTATGATTCCTACAGACTTTGTGGTCTTGGAATATAAGGAGGAATCCAAGGATCCTTTGATTTTGGCACGACCCTTTCTAGCTACAGTAGGGGCTCTAATTGATGTGAAAAAGGGACGCATAGCTTTGAATGTGGATGATGTGATAATGAATTTTGACATGGACAAGGTGAGGAAGACACACACCATTGATGGACATACATTTTCTGTAGAGATCTCCACAGACATTACTGCTGGGTATGTCAAGGAGTTGGGTCCGAGTGAGCAAGTGAATAAGCAAGCTGTTGCGCTTGAAGATTGGTGTGGTGATCATCTTTTCAGTACTAGGCTTTAGGAAGAGGTTCTACTCAGTGACAAGTTAACAGAGGATGATGTTTTTGAGATGGAGATAAGGATTGCAAAGAAGAGTTGCAGAAAAATTGCAGAGATCCAAGCTATAGACTCGGTGTCGATCGACACCACCACTAGTGTCGGTTGACACGCCCCACGAGTTGATCCGGATTTACCTCCAAAACACTGTTTTCGGGTTGATTCTCTTGCTGCTCGTTCGAGACATATTGTACAACAGAAAGCTCCACATCCCACACTCCATTCACCTCAGAGAAAGCAAAGGTACGCACATCCTAATCCTAAAACATCACCTTTTATCATTAAGAATTTCAAAGGTACAAAAACTGTTTTGCAGTTAACCAAGCCAAGAGATTATCGTAGGGCGTTTGTTTCCTCTTTTGATGATTGTGCAGGAAAAAAGAGTGTACCACACAAGATTAAGTCCCGCCCTGCTCTTATTCCTCACTTCTTTGGTCGTTCTCACACACCTAATACCTATACACCACCATGGATGATGAGACTAATTTCGCGAAAGCATTCATTGCCACCCTCTGCTCTACCTGGTACTTGAGCTCCGCCACAGTCCAGCTACTGACTGAAAACAAGCACTTAGTGGGAGGCAAGAAGAGAGGTACGTTTTCCTATTTGTTTAGATTATTCATGTCTTTTCAATTTTATTTTATTTTTCCAACCCTAGGTTTGGTACCACTGGGGACAGTGTTACTTAAGTTTGGGAGAGGTAGTTGCTGACGTTGTGTTTGTTTTTGAGAGTCAGTCGTGTCAGTTTTATTTTATTTTTATCGAGTCAAAACTTTGGTTAGGAAATAACGACCTCTCTTCTTAGTCTATTTGCCTGAGTGATTAATGATGCAGATTTAGTTCAAATTCGACTAATGGAAAATCCAAAGACTGATCGATGAACCAAAGCGATCCATACTTCGCAACAGAATCCACTACAGCCAGAGCTAATTTCTGTGCTCTTTCTTTTACCTCATCAATGCAACTGGTGTTCACTGATTTCATTGATGAGACCCAGCGATGAAGGTTGTGGAGAATGTTGCGAAGTTGTGGGTTAAATTTGGGGTGTTGAAATGTCTACGGAGAAGTACATAATGGTTCGATTTGGATTAGTCTGCTAAGCATATGGATTTGGTTTGAATGCTCAATGCAATAGTCTACAGAGAGAGAGAGAGAGTTTCTTCGTTTTTAAAACCTCTTTCACATGTTAAGTTTCTGTTTTGCTTGAGGGCAAGCAAAGGCTAAGTCTAGAGGAGTTGATATATCATAGTTTTTATAGTTTTTAACCATGATATAAGAGTCATTTTTAGAGTCTTTTTAGTGTCTTCCGAGTCTTTTAGAGTCTTTGCAGGCTAAGGTACGTTTTGGACTTATTTGGAGATTATGGGACGTTTTGGAGTAAGCCGAGAAGTTACGCTAAAGAAACGAACTCGGAGAGCAAAATTGGTGTGGGTGTCGATCGACACTACCTCTTAGTGTCGGTCGACACCAATATCTGACGGCAATTGAATTTTCCATCTTTTGGAAGTTTTGAAGAATTGCAAATTCTGCCCAGAAGTGTTCCCTGTTTACAAATAAAGCCCAAATCGTGTTTTAGCCTATTTATAGGATTTTAAGGTCATTGTTTAGGCCAATGCTTGATTTTTGAGCAGCCACCTTTTTAGGGATTTTTGGAGAAGATTTCTTAACACTTTTTCTTCTTCTTTTGATTTTCTTAATGCAATTTATTTCCTTCATGATTTGTGTTTCATTGATCATTTCTGAGTAATCTCCCTCTTAGGTTTAGGGTTTTCAAAGGAATTCATGAATTGTTAGATTGTTAGATTGTTAGGATTGAATCTATAGAGTTCTTCATCTAGATTGTGTTTATTACTTATTCTAGCTTAGCTACCTAGAATCTGATCTTATGTTGATTAGTTGACACGAGAGTGTAATTGATTGCCTGAACTATCTTAGATGAGTAAAATACCCTATTCGCAAAGAGATTTGGCTTAGGGATTTTGTGAACATATCAAACCTGAACTTTAATGCTTGTTTAATTTGAAGAATTCGCAAAGAGATTTGGGATTCTAAAATTTTAGGCATAGATAATCTTCGCAACGAAAGTTGGTTGATTTTACATTAGTGATTTGAGTTCTAGAATGGTTCTTAATTACAATCCTGATAATTTTTTTGTTCTGCAATTCTGAATTTTCTGAGAATTTCCCTAAGCTTAGCTTTTCTCCCATTCAGCTTACAACCCGATTTCTAATTCTCTTGCTATTTTAATTTTATAGTTTCTTCTGTTTAGCTATATTTCCAAACTGCTAATCTATTGTGTAAACATTAGTCTCTGTGGATTCGATCCCTTAATACTACAGTGATCTCTTAATTTGGGAGACTAATTCTAGGATAAATTTGAGCATATCAGAAAGTTTTGAAGAAAGGAGCACCTGCTTCTGCCCAGAGCACCTGCTCCGCGGAAGATCTATTTTCGGAAACTTTCATTAAACCAAATTTTGCCACCTAGGGTTTTCCCTAATTAATCTCAGCCGCCCCAGACCTCTTTTATGGGATATTATCAAACTTTTTACGAAGAGAGAACAAGGGAGAGATTGAGAGATACATTGTTTTGAGTTTTTGTAAGATTTGAAGATTGTCTTCCACCTTTTGGAGAAGATTTCTAAAACTCTTTATTTCTTTCATTATTTATCCATGAATTCTCTTATCTCTCTTACTGTTGTTTGATCGATCATGTTTGAGTAGTTCTTCTAGTTAGGTTAAGGGATTCGAAGGATTCATGAACTAAGCATAAATAGGAATCTATATATATTGATATCTTCATCTATTGTTGTTCTAAATGCCTAGACTACCTTGATCACCTACCCTTTAATTTTAGGTTTAATTTACTCATCAAAAGTGTTGTGAATTGCTTGAAAAAACATAGATGGGCGATTTGTCCTTAGCCAACGACAGTTGATGCTAAGGCAAGTTGTGAACAAATCGGTCCCATCCTCTATAATGTTTATCATTCTTTGTAAAATCAAACGACGGTTTAGGGTGTTAGATTGATTGATAAAGTGGTTGATACCACGACAGTGATCCTCCGATTTCTATGGTTGAGTTCTAGATTGGTCCTGAATTGTTGTCCTGAATAATTGTTTGGTTCTAGATGATCTAATCCCTAAGATATTCTCCCCTAACCTAACGTTTTTATTAATATTGTTTAAACCGATTTTACTTAATTCGCTTACTATTTGTGACAACCAACACTTAAAACAAACTTGATTGCTTAGCTGAAATTGTGTCTCAAAAGATTAGAGTGTACTGCTGGTCCCTTTGAACGAACCTCACTATTCTACAACGAGTTTTCGAGGTTTTAAATTTATGAAAGAGAAAACTCTTTTTATCAATTGGCGCCATTGCCGGGGACCAACTCGATATCTCTAGTTTTAATATACGTTTTCAGACTATGTACTGACTTGTTCTTTTTCTTCTCTTGCGTGTGTTTCAGGTGCATGAACTTAAGGTCAACAAGGAACAATCGTCAAATACCCCTTGTAACCGTGAGTAACATGGAACTTGCAAGACTTGAACGAGTCAACAAACGAACCAGGCCTAAACCAGTCATGGGCGAACAAGGCAATGATGATATGGCGGCTGAGCTGCAAAGGTTGCAAGAGCAGATGGCTCAGATGCAGTAGAAACATGCGCGCGAACGACAACAGCAACGTGAGCGTGAACAGCAACGTGCTATTGGGGATATAGACAATCCTCAGGCCTTTTATAGGAACAGAGCTGCTATTGTTCCACCTACTATTGAGAGGCAAGACTATGAGATAAAGCCTCAGATGATTTCGCTGGTCAAGCAGCACTTGTTCCATGAACTTCTCGTAGAGATTCCAATGGACCATATAGAGAACTTTGAGGAGATCTGCTCCACAATGAGTTCTAACGGGATAAACCCTGACTTTTTAAAGTGTAAGCTTTTCCCTTTCTCACTTGCGGACAAAGCTTCTCGATGGCTCAAGACTCTACTCCCTGGATCCATAACGAATTAGACACAATGTAGAGCAGCGTTCTTAGACCACTTCTACACCAAAACCAAGACCGCGAGCTTAAGGAACAAGATCTCCACGTTTCAGCAACATTCAGGAGAGTCCTTTTGTGAGGCATGGAAACGATTCAAAGAATACAGGAGAGAGTGTCCACACCATGGGTTTACCGATGAGAACATGCTGGGTATCTTCTATGATGGTGTTGATTGGGATTACAGGAAATCTTTGAATGCTGTGAGTGATGGTGATTTTATGACTAAGACCAGAAATGGTGCTTACAAGCTTATTGAAAACTTGGCTACAGGTTCTAGCAGCAAGTCTCAAGAGTATGATAGAACCAAGAAAACTGGTGGTATGGATTCTCAAAAGATCGATGATTTTACAGCTAAGGTTAACTTGTTGCTCAAAGGGAACCAAAGGACGGTTCATTTTGTTGATGAGAATGTGGTGAACCACTTTCTGAGGAGATGGGTGAAGAAGGAGATTGCGGTCAACAAGAGGTCAGCTATGTGAGTGGTCAAGGGTTTGTGCATAACCGTGGGTTCAACCAGAACTATAGGAGTCCCCCAAACTTCTCCTATAGGAGTACAAACGTTGAGAACCCTCAGGACCAAGTCTATCCGCAGCAGAAACCTCTGGATCAAGGTTTTCAAAAGAGTTTTCCTCAGGGTTTCCAAGGCAAAACGTTCCTACCTAACCAAAGTGAGAATCAATTTCAAGGGGGAGTTCGACAGAGACAACAGTTTACCAACTTTCAGGCTCCTGCGAGCTCTGGAAGTACTTCTCAGGATGAACTAAAGGGAATGATGCAGCAGCTGATGATTAATCAACAAAAATCTGCCACTGAAATCAACACAACATGTACTCTGATCTCAATGGTCGGCTTGAAGTTGTATGCAATCATGTGAAAAAGCTTGGTACTCAGGTTGCTCAAACTGCTGAGGCAATCAAGAGGTCACAAGGAGTACTACGAGGTAGACAAGTTGCAAACCCGATAGAGTTTGTGAATGTAGTTGAACTAAGAAGTGGAAGGATTCTACCACCGGTTTTGAGGGATAACACTGAAAGTTACCCAGAAAATTCTGCAGACGGAGCACCTGCTCCAGAAGGAGGAGCACCTGCTCCAGAAGGAGAAGCACCTGCTCCAGACGAGGAAAATAGTGAAGAAGTTGCTGAACCGACTCCTAAGGTACTTCGACCGAATGAGCTTTTTGATAAGATTGTTTCTCGTGTCTACAAACCTCCAGTTCCTTACCCGGTCCCCCCCAAAGAAATCTCAAAATGATTTGGAAGGGGAAAAGTGCGAGGAGATGTTGAAGGATTTGACTATTAAGCTCCCTTTGGTAGATCTAATTCAGATGATGCCAGTTATGAAGAAATATGTTAAGGGTCTGGTTAATGAAAATGTGTCTTCAGAACCTATGATGGTATCTAAGAACTGTAGTGTTGTGGTATAAAACAAGATGCCTAAGAAGCAAGAAGACCCAGGGAAGTTTGTTCTTTCCGTGCAGATTGGTCATATGCGATTCGCTTGTTGTCTATGCGATTTGGGTTCAGGTGTGAATCTCATACCATATTCGGTTTCTAGGAGGCTTGGGTACAAAAAGTTCAAGCCAGCGAGAACTTCATTTTTCTTTGCTGACAGGTCAGTGAAGTTACTCATGGGGATTCTTAAGTATTTGCATGTTAGAATTGACAATACTTTAATTCCAGCAGATTTTGTGGTGCTGAAAATTGATGAGCAACCAAAGGATCCCTTGATTTTGGGACGTCTTTTCTTGTGCATAGCTGGTGCGATTATTGATGTGAGGTATGGTACAATCGGTCTCCACCTGGGGGACATTATCATGGAATTCGAGATGGATAGAATGCTCAAAAAGCCAACCATTGATGGGCAAACTTTTGCCATAGAAGATAATCTCAAATTTCTGAGGGAGAGATTGAGGAGATTTTGGCTGATGATCCATTGGATGTAGCTTTGACAAAGGCTAAGGGTGAGCATGGGTACTTGAGTGAGGACATAGTTGGGTTTGCAAGGATGCTGGATTCAAGTCAAGCGATGGAAAAATCAATTGGGTTCTTGAACCTCGAAACAGAGAATGCTGACAGGGCACCTGCTCCTGAAAACTCTGTTGACGGTCCTTGGAGCGAATTAAGAGAACTCAAAACCCTACCAGCTAGGCTAAGGTACGGATTCCTAGGTCCTAATTCTACTTACCCTGTGATCATAAATGCTGATTTGAACAATGTAGAAACTACATTGCTTTTGTGTGAACTTAGGAAGTATAGAAAGGCTCTAGGATATTCACTAGATGATATTCCTAGAATTTCGCCTGATCTTTGCATGTATAGAATACATCTAGAAGATGAATCAAGGAATTCTATAGAACATCAGAGGAGGTTAAACCCAAATCTAAAAGATGTTGTAAAGAAGGAGATAATGAAACTTCTAGAAGCTGGTGTAATCTATGCAATCTTAGATAGTAATTGGGTTAGTCCAGTTCATGTGGTACCTACGAAAGGTGGAATTACGGTGATCACAAATGAAAAGAATGAGTTGATACCAACTAGTACAGTAACTGGTCATAGGATGTGTATTGATTACAGGAAATTGAATGCTGCTACTAGAAAGGATCATTTTCCTTTGCCCTTTATCGATCAAATGCTTGAGAGATTAGCTAACCATCCATACTACTGTTTCTTAGATGGTTACTCAGGTTTTTTCCAGATTCCTATCCATCCAGACGATCAGGAGAAGACGACATTTACATGTCCTTATGGAACTTTTGCGTATTGCAGAATGCCATTTGGTTTGTGTAACGCCAATGGGACATTCCAAAGGTGTATGATGTCAATTTTTACTGACCTTATTGAAGACATAATGGAAGTTTTCATGGACGATTTCTCTGTCTATGGAAGCTCTTTCTCTGTGTGTTTGTCGAATTTGTGCAGGGTGTTAAAGCGATGTGACGAGAAGCATCTCGTGCTGAACCGGGAAAAATGCCACTTCATGGTTCAAGATGGCATTGTATTGGGTCATCGAATATCTGAGAATGGTATTGAGGTTGACAAAGCAAAGGTGGAGGTCTAATATATCATGGTTTTTACGGTTTTTAACCATGATATTAGTCTTGTTTTAGAGTCTTTTTAGTGTCTTTCGAGTCTTTTAGAGTCATTGCAGGTTCAGGTACGTTTTGGACATAGTTGGAGCATTTTGGGAGATTTGGAAGCATTATGCGTTCTGTAGATGAGAAGAGTAACTCGGAGACCATAATGGGTGTTGGTGTCGATCGACACTGCCTCTTAGTGTCGCTCGACACTAGTCGCGATCACATGTGGCACACGAGTTTTTAAAGATTTTTGAAGAATTGCATATTAGCCCAGAAGTTTTTCCTAATTGCAAGACAAGTCCTTGACGTATTTTGGAGTATAATTAGTTCGTTTTAGAGTTTTTTTTTAGGGAGACCTTTTTGCATTATCCTTGTTCTAGTTTTCAGAGAGCTTTTGGGAGAAAAAAATCAGAACTCATTGTAGAGAGAAGATTTCGAACTCCCTTGTTTCTTATTTGATATCTTAATGCAATTTATTTCATTCATGATTTGTGTTTCATTGATTATATCTGAGTAATCCACCTGTTAGATTTAGGATTTTTCTAGGGTAAGGATGAATTGTTGAATTGGATAGAATTGTTGAATTGGATAGAATTGTTAGGGTAATCATACGGTTCTTCATCTAGGTTGATATTAATGCTAGTTCTAGATTGATCACCTGGAATTTAGATCATAGGATAATTGGTAGACACGAAAGTGTTATCAATTCCCTGAATTAAACCTTGATGAACAAAATACCTATCTGCAAAGACATTCGATTTAGGGATTTTGTGAACATATCAAACTTGAATTTAATTCATGTTTTGATTGTTGAATTCGCAAAGAAATTTGGGATTCACTGTTTTAGACATTAATAATCTCTGCAACAAAAGTTGATTGATTTGAAGTTTGTGTTTTGAGTTCAAGAACGGTTCTTAATTAAACCATATTCTGTTTATCTGTTTGCAATTCAGAATTCCTGAAGAATTTTCCTAATTCTAGCATTTTCCTTCACAAAATTTACAACATTTACTTTTTGCTTTGTTAGTTTTACTTTTTATCATCTGTCATTTAGCTATATTTCCAAACTGCTAATCTATTGCATGAACCTTAGTCCTTGTGGATTCGATCCCTAAATACTACATTGATCTCTTAATTTGAGAGAGTAGGTCTAGGGTAAATTTGAGCATATCAAATTTTGGCGCCGTTGCCGGGGACTTTTGATTCACCATTAGATTTCAGTTAGAATTTAGTCTAAATTTACATACTATTTATTTACTTACGATGTTTTTGTTTTTCTTCTCTCTTTGTGTTTCAGGTTTATGCCTAATCGCAAAACCAAGAGCAACAAAGATCTTCAGCTTGCAAATCCTTTTAACCAGAACATAGCAAGGATAGAACGGACAAATCGAAAAGCAAAGAAACTAGGTGCGATGGACAACCTTGTTGTATTGGTAAGGATAAGGCTGGAATTATGCGGGATCAAGAGGGCCATGTGCGCAACGAGCAGGGTCAGAAACTTGATGCAGAAGAAACATGATGGCAGAACCCGCCGTTGTTATCGACTGACACCAACAGGGTGTCGCTCGACACCCTCCTGCTATTGAGGCACCGGATTTGCATGCTGCTGCTGCTGCGGTTGCTCGTGGTAGGACACTAGGGGACTACAACAGGTCGGAACAGTTCTATGCTAATCGGGCCGCGATCATACCCCCTCCGTTTCAGAAGAATGACTTTGAGCTGAAACCCGCATACTACACTCTCATGGGATAGCATCCTGATATGCTCAAATTATCCCTAGAGCTACTCTCTCAAATTAAGAGATCAGTGCAGTACTTAGGGGTCGAATCCACAGAGATTGATGTTCACACAATAGATTAGAAGTTCAGATTTTAGCTAAATAGTAAATAACAAAATGTAAACTAGCAAAACAAAAGTAAAAGTTATGAATTCAAATATGGAAAAGGCTAGACTTAGGGAAATTCTTCAGGAATTCATAATTGTTAAACAGATAAGCAGTGCAGGGTTGGTTAAGAACCGTTCTTGAACTCAAACACAAAATTCAAACCAATCAACTTTCGTTGCAGAGATTATCTATGTCTATAACAGTGAATCCCAAATTTCTTTGCAAATTCAACAATTAAAACATGCATTAAATCCAAGTTCGATATGTTCACAAAATCCCTAAATCAAATGTCTTTGCAGATAGGTATTTTGCTCATCAAGGTTTAATTCAGGAAACCAATAACACTTTCGTGTCTACCAATTATCCTATGATCTAAATTCCAGTTGATCAGTCCAGAACTAGCATTAATCTCAACCTAGATGAAGAACTATATGATAACCCTAACAGAACAATCCAATTCAATAATTCATCCTATCCCTAGAAAAACCCTAAATCTAACAGGTGGATTACTCAGACATAATCAATGTAAAACAAATCATAATCTGAATAAATTGCATTAAAATTAGAGTAGAAATAAAGGGAGTTCGAAATCTTCTCTCTACAATGAGTTCTGATCTATCTCTCCCAACAAGCTCTCAAAATCCAATTGCCAAAAGTAAAGATAAGATCTGTTCTAAAACTCTAAAAACAACTATTTATACTCTAAAATACGTCAGGGACTTGTCATGCAATTAGGGAAAACTTCTGGGTTATTCTGCAATTCTTCAAAAGTCTTTAAAAACTCGTGTGCAACAAGTAGTGGCGACCGGTGTCGAGCGACTCTAGGAGGCAGTGTCGATCGACACCAACATCCATTGTGATCTCCAACTTGCTCTTCTCAGCTATAGAATGTCAAATGCTTCCAATCATCCCAATATGCATCCAATGAGTCCAAAACGTACCTGAACCTACAATGACTCGATAGAGACACAAAAGCACCAAAAAGACTCTAAAAACAGGACTTATATCATGGTTAAAAACCGTAAAAACCATGATATATCATCTCTCCCAGACTTAGCCTTTGCTTGCCCTCAAGCAAAGCAGAAACTTAACCTGTGAAAGAAGTTCTCTTAAACCAATGTGTTGAGCATTCAAACCAACTCCATATGCTTAGCAGACCAATTCAAATCCAACCTCCATGTACTTCTCCGTAAGCTTTTCTGTACCTCAGATTCATCCCACAATTTCACAACAATTTCCATTAGCCTTCATTGCTGGGTCTCATCAATGAAATCAGTGCCAAGGACCTTCTAGACTCATTCCCATTCAATACAATGACAAACCAGCCTATTTTCCACTTCTTTTTGGTACTCTTTCTCTCTCCCATACTTATTTCTTTCTCAACATCTTTTGTGCTGTTTCTCTTTTTTTTTTCTCAAAAGCGTAGGCGAATAATGGTATCAACATCTTTTGTGTGATCATTCCTTTTGAAGTAAAATAATGGGGTCATTGAAAATTTTCCTATCCCTTTACTTTAAAGAAAATCATATCATCTTTTCTGCAAATAAAGACACTCTTTTTACCGAATAAGGGAGAGGAGTACCATCAATTTTTCAATTAGGCTTTTTGTTTGTCAGGTAAGAACGAGGAGTCAAGCCCTAAGAACACCAGCTGCATTGATGAGGTAATAGGAAGAGCTCAGAAATTAGCTCTAGCTTGTGTGGAAACTGATGCAAAATATGGGTCTCTCTGGTTTACTGAACAGCTTTTGGATTTTTCATTAGTCGCATCTGAACTGAATCTGCTTCATTAATCACTCACGCACATAGAATAAGAAGGAAGATCGTAATTTCCTGACCAATTTTGACTCAATAAAACAAACAAAATTTGACTCAATAACAACAAATAAGTATAACAAAAACAAACACAATGTCAGCGACTACCTCCCCCAGACTTGAGAATCACTGTCCCCAGTGATACCAAACCAAGGGGTGGTAAAAGAAAGAGAAACCAAATGGAATCAATATGGAGCGATGAGAGTCATGGAGTAACCTGTGCCTGGTGTCAAACAACACCCAACGTTGGTGTCGATCGACACCAAGTGCATATCGTCTGGTGTTGTGGATGGAAGTCGGTGTCGAGCGACACTAAGAGAGAGTGTCGATCGACACCATGCCTGTTTGCAGAAATGATTTCGAGCAAGAAACATTGAATTGTCGATCTAAATCCAAAAAGCACTGTAAACACGCACACACAGATCAAAAGCAATGACATAGAACAACATAAATCCATACATAATCCAAATAGTAGCTGACAAACTGACTCAAATAATGAAAAATGACTCAAGAGAAAAGGAAAAATAAGAAAAATGACGAAGGACTAATCCTCATCTGTAGCCTCATCATCAGAAGGGGTGGGTGCTTAGCGAGAAGGGGCAGACCTAGGCGAGGGACGCACACAGCCGCAGCGAGACAACCTGGAGATCGCCTGCCATATGCTCTGAAAGCTGTCAGCTACATAGCGCTGAAAATCCGCGGTCTCCATGGGAATCACTGGTGTAGGCGGAAGCTCAACAGGTGGACCTGCAGCAAGGTCATGAACAGGAGCATCCTCTGCAATAGAAGGAGCTGACCGTGAAGAGCTGCCTCGACGAACTCGAGATGGGGGAGCTGCAGTCAGGAGGCGGGAGTCAGGCTGGAAGTCAAGGCACAGAGGATCATCCGTAATGGCTGTGATATCTCTCTGTGGCAGCTGAATCAAATGGGGGCCTCGAGAATCAGTGAAGCACCAAAGCCACTCAGGCTTAATCCAACGAGCACTCTTCAGGTACTCCTCGTCCTTGAGCGAGTGCCTGGTAACAATGCTGCAACTCTCTGTAGTAATACCACAGTGCCTAAAAATAGGTGTCAAAAGACTACCTACACTCTCGATCTTGGTCCCACGACCCGAAAAAGGCTTAGTCTTCAACGAGACTAAGTGATGGGCAAACACAGCGCCGAGGTTAATATCATCATCCAATTCAGGCCACTCAAAACCATCAACACACAAATCACCAACAGCATAATACAGAAGAACTAACTCAGACAATCTCATATTTCCAGGCTCCATCTTACACAAAAATGTGTTCCCAAGGAGACGAATGACATACATCAGGACAGGATGGCGGACGTCAGACTGGGTGGACGTCTTCGAGTCATAGCGCCCATTCCCAAAGTAGGCCCAGAAGGCCTGTGCATCATAGAAGATGGTGGGAAGAGCCACCCCTGTTGGGTCATTCCGATCAGATTGCCCATGAAATTCCGATCGAAATGGTACGTGGAATCACCCAAATCGCCCAAAAATCGCAAGAGTTAGAGAATTTCTAAGAATATGAAATCGAGTTTCGGGTTTATGACGCTCGACATTGGACTTATAAACTTATGGTGTCGAGCGACACCATTGACTGGTGTCGATCGACACCAACACCACGATTTATCAATGAGTTAATCCGTCGGTGTCGATCAACACTAAAGAGTAGTGCCGATCGACACTGAGACCATGGTTCGACATGACTCAATTGAAATAAACAAAAACCAAATGAAATAAACGAAAAGCAAAAGAAATATGATACAGAGTTACCACAGTGGATTGCCTCCCACTCAGCGCTTATTTTGAGTTATTAACTTGACTTGGCAGTTGATTAAGCAGAGGGTGCATCGTCCAAACGGATAATGTGTCCGTCAGGGATGGCGGCATTCGCCCAGTAATGTTTCACCCTTTGTCCATTCACAGTAAACTCTTGGCCGTCAGAGTTCAGGAGGACAACAGCACCATAAGGTCGAACCTCCTTGATGGTGAAAGGACCTGACCAACGAAAACGCAATTTTCCAGGAAATAAAGTTAAACGAGAGTTGTACAGAAGTACCTGATCATTCGGTTCGAATTTCTTGGAGATGATTTTCTTATCATGATAAGCCTTTGTTCTCTCCTTGTACAACTTAGAGTTCTCATAAGCGTGGAATCTTATCTCATCCAACTCGTTCAGCTGAACCATTCTCCTGTCCGCAGCAGTCCTGATGTCGAAATTCATCATCTTAACCGCCTAAGCTGCCTTGTGCTCTAATTCCATTCGAAGGTGACAAGCTTTCCCATAAAGCAGATGAAACGGTGTGGTGCCCAATGGAGTCTTGAAGGCTGTCCTGTAAGCCCAAAGTGCATCATCCAATTTAGCGGACCAATCCTTCCTTGTCTTGTTCACTGTTTTATCTAGGATCTCTTTAATCTGCCTGTTGGCACACTTGTCCACTTGTCCACTTGTCTGAGGGTGATAAGGAGTGGCAACGCGATGATGTACCCCGTGCTTCTTCAACAACTTTTCGAAAACCCTGTTGATGAAGTGTGAACCGCCATCACTGATCACAATTCGAGAAACTCCAAAGCGAGGAAAGATGATGGTCTTAAACAGCTTAAGAACCACCGCATAATCATTCTTAGGACTAGCAATTGCCTCCACCCACTTTGAAACGTAATCCACAGCGACCAGAATGTACTTGTTCCCAAAAGATGAGGGAAAAAGACCCATGAAATCAATGCCCCAGCAATCAAAGACTTCAACCTCGAGGATGAAGTTTTGTGGCATCTCGTGTCGTTTGCTGATTTTTCCTCCGCGCTGACAGACATCACATGTGGAGATGAATGCATGAGCATCCCTGAACATAGTAGGCCACCAAAACCCTGCTTGAAGAACTTTGAACACCGTCTTGAAGGTAGCAAAGTGTCCTGCATAGTCAGACCAGTGACAATGAAACAACACATCTGAAACCTCAGATTCCTCAATGCATCTTCTGTAAACTCCATCTGAACAGTGCTTATACAAGTACGGCTCATCCCAGTAGAATCGCCTGAGTTCTCGCAAGAATTTCTTCTTAGCATATCCTGTGAAGTTGTCCGGCTCGTCCTCTGCAGACCAATCCATAAGTGTTCTGCAGATTATGTCGCAAGAAGGCTTGTAGATCTTGCTGAAATCCGGTTTCCACCAAATTGATAGTCTCCTCAGGTAGAGAATCACGAATAGGAACACCATCGTCAATTCGAATCCATGAGAGATGATCAGCAACACCATTCTCGACCCCTTTCTTGTCCCTGACCTCGATGTCAAATTCCTGAAGCAGAAGAATCCATCTCAACAATATCGGCTTAGCATCTTTTTTCTGCATCAAGTATTTGAGAGCTGAGTGATCTGTATGGACAATCACCTTAGATCCTACCAAGTAGGTTCGAAACTTCTCAAAAGCAAACACAACAGCCAACAGCTCCTTCTCTGTTGTTGCATAATTCCTCTGTGCGTCATCAAGCGTTCTACTGGCATAGTAGATGGTATGAAGTTTCTTGTCCTTTTTCTGTCCCAGAACCGCCCCAACTGCGAAGTCACTAATATCACACATTACCTCAAAAGGTAGACTCCAATCTGGAGGTTGGACAATAGGAGCACTCACTAATGCTTGCTGGATCTGTTTGAAAGCTAAGAGACAATCAGCATCGAACTCAAACTGAACATCCTTGCAGAGCAAAGCAGTTAGGGGCCTAGTGATCTTGCTGAAATCTTTGATGTATCTTCTGTAGAAGCGTGCATGTCCCAGAAAACTCCTCACTGATTTCACAGAATTTGGTGGTGGTAGACTCGTCATCACCTCAATCTTAGCGCGATCAACCTCTATCCCAGCTTCTGAAACCCGATGCCCAAGCACAATACCGTCGCGGACCATAAAGTGACACTTTTCCCAGTTCAAAACCAAATGCTTCTCTTCGCACCTAGCGAGCACCTTGCATAAGTTGTCCAGGCAGTCTTTAAAGGAAGATCCATAAACAGAAAAGTCATCCATAAAGACCTCCATGTAGTCCTCGATCATGTCAGTAAAGATCGACATCATACACCGCTGAAAGGTCGCAGGAGCATTACAAAGTCCAAATGGCATCCTGCGATATGCAAAAGTACCATAGGGACAAGTAAAAGTAGTCTTCTCCTGGTCGTCTGGATGGATCAGAATCTGAAAGAACCCTGAATACCCATCAAAGAAGCAGTAGTATGAGTGACTGGCTAACCTTTCGAGCATTTGATCAATGAAGGGCAGAGGGAAATGGTCTTTTCTGGTCGCAGCATTCAACTTCCTGTAGTCAATGCACATCCTGTGGCCTGTCAATGTTCGTGTAGGGATCAGCTCATCTTTGTCAGTCTTAACCACTGTAACCCCTCCTTTCTTAGGAACTACATGCACTGGACTGACCCAATTGCTGTCTGAGATAGGATAGATGATACCAGCTTCCAGCAATTTCATGATCTCCTTCTTAACAACCTCCTTCAGATTCGGATTCAGCCTCCTGTGATGCTTAACTGACAACTTTGTCTCATCCTCAAGGTAGATCCTGTGCATGCACAAATCTGGAGAGATACCTGCAATGTCATCAAGAGAATAGCCAAGAGCCTTGCGAAACTTGCGCAGCTTACTTAGCAGTAAAGTGAGCTCTGCGTTATTTAAAGAAGCATTCACAATAACAGGATAAGAAGAGTTTTCACCAAGAAATGCGTACCTTAGCCCTGCAGGGAGTTGTTTGAGATCAACCTTAGGAGCTTTTTCTGCACTCCAATCACTCCTCTGTACCTGTTGACTGTGTCATCTGATCGCTTGCGTCCATTAGCTTGACATACCCAGCAGCGATTTCATCTAGGTGCTCTGTTTCCTCTGTAGGAGTGAGCAAAGCCCTTTCCAAAGAGTCGTCAGGGTGCATCTCGTGGAAAATCTCCTGAGCAAGATTGAATAATGTATCCACATAGAAGGTCTGTCCATCAATGGTAGGTCTCTTGACTAGCTTATCCATATCGAAGTTCATAACCAAGTCACCCACATTCAGTCCGATCCGTCCTTTCCTTACATCAATGATGGCACCAGCTGTAGCCAAGAAAGATCTTCCCAAAATCAGAGGATCTTTAGGTTCTTCCTCCTATTGCAGAACGACAAAGTCAGTGGCAATGAGACAATCCCCTATCGTTATCGGAACATCCTCAAGCACACCATCCGAAATCCGAACAGAACGATCAGCTAGTATAAGCGTGATCCGGGTTGATTGGAAATCAGTCATCCCAAGGTTGACTGCAACTGATCGAGCCATCAAATTGACACTAGAACCCAAATCACACAAAGAACGTGCAAACCTGTCAGAGAAGATGTTGCAGTCCAAACCAAAGCTTTCAGGGTCTGGGAGTTTGTCCGGAATCTTGTTCTGGATAACAGAAATCTAATAGTGAAACAAGAATCCCCGGCAACGGCGCCAAAATTTGATATGTTCAAATTATCCCTAGAGCTACTCTCTCAAATTAAGAGATCAGTGCAGTACTTAGGGGTCGAATCCACAGATATTGATGTTCACACAATAGATTAGAAGTTCGGATTTTAGCTAAATAGTAAATAACGAAATGTAAACTAGCAACACAAAAGTAAAAGTTATGAATTCAAATATGGAAAAGGCTAGACTTAGGGAAATTCTTCAGGAATTCAGAATTGTTAAACAGATAAGCAGTGCAGGGTTGGTTAAGAACCGTTCTTGAACTCAAACACAAAATTCAAACCAATCAACTTTCGTTGCAGAGATTATCTATGTCTATAACAGTGAATCCCAAATTTCTTTGCAAATTCAACAATTAAAACATGCATTAAATCCAAGTTCGATATGTTCACAAAATCCCTAAATCAAATGTCTTTGCAGATAGGTATTTTGCTCATCAAGGTTTAATTCAGGAAACCAATAACACTTTCGTGTCTACCAATTATCCTATGATCTAAATTCCAATTGATCAGTCTAGAACTAGCATTAATCTCAACCTAGATGAAGAACTATATGATAACCCTAACAGAACAATCCAATTCAACAATTCATCCTATCCCTAGAAAAACTCTAAATCTAACAGGTGGATTACTCAGACATAATCAATGTAAAACAAATCATAATCTGAATAAATTGTATGAAAATAAGAGTAGAAATAAAGGGAGTACGAAATCTCTCTACAATGAGTTCTGATCTGTCTCTCCCAACAAGCTCTCAAAATCCAATTGCCAAAAGTAAAGATAAGATCTGTTCTAAAACTCTAAAAACAACTATTTATACTCTAAAATACGTCAGGGACTTGTCTTGCAATTAGAGAAAACTTCTAGGTCATTCTGCAATTCTTCAAAAGTCTTTAAAAACTCGTGTGCAATAAGTAGTGGCGACCGGTGTCGAGCGACACTAGGAGGCAGTGTCGATCGACACCAACATCCATTGTGATCTCCAACTTGCTCTTCTCAGCTATAGAATGTCAAATGCTTCCAATCATCCCAATATGCATCCAATGAGTCCAAAACGTACCTGAACCTACAATGACTCGATAGAGACACAAAAGCACCAAAAAGACTCTAAAAACAAGACTTATATCATGGTTAAAAACCGTAAAAACCATGATATATCACATCCTTTCCATGGTCTTCCTCATGAACAGTCCATGGATCACATTGAAAGGTTTGAGGACCTGGTTACTAGCATCAAGCCTAATGGGGTGTCCAATAATTTCCTATTCTGCAAGCTCTTCCTGTACTCTCTTAATTGGGAAGCAGCTTACTGGCTCAAGCAGTTGAAGCCAGAATCGTTGACGACTTAGTGGGAAACCAAGAATGCTTTCCTGAATAACTTCTATGATGATGCAAAGTCTGAAGATGCGAGAACAAAGATCTCCACTTTTTCTCAACAACCAGTTGAAGCATTCAAGGCTGCTTGGGTAAGATTCAGAGCTTATCAGAGAGATTTTCCGCATCATGGTTTCATTGAGGTGCAGTTGTTGGGTATCTTCTTTAGAGGTGTCGATTGGAGGTATCAAATGGCTTTGGATGCTGCGAGCAATAGTAACTTCAACACCAGGTATCCCGAGGACTCTGTTAGATTGATAGAGAACTTAGCTTCTAGCAATAGCATGAAAAATGCAGACTTCGAGAGAAAGATGTAAGCAGAAAACACTGAGGGTGGTCAAATCACTCAGGTAAAGGCCAAGTTGGAATCTGTACACAATTTTCTCGTTGGTAAGAAGTCTGTTCACTTCGCTACTGAGGTTAAAACTTTTGAGCCAGAAGGGAGATCTGAAGAAGTGGTACAGTATGTCTATCAGGCTGGATTACAGGGTAAGAGGTATGGTAACTATCAGAGGAACTACAGTGGCAACGGTCAGCGGTCTAACTTTGCAGGAAATCAGAACTCTTCTGCATACATCCCGAAGCCAGACTACCAGAAGACTTATCCGAACAGTAGTTTTACCAGGAACTTTGGAAATTCTTCGTACCAGAAACCTCCTCCGCAGACTTCAGAGAGTGAGGTTAAATCTATGTTAGACAAGATTCTGGAGGGTCAACAAAAGATTACAGTAGACATCAATGGAAAGATCGATGCTCTGTACACTGACTTGAATGGGAAGTGTGAAGCTCTAAGCACCCATGTCAAGAAGCTGGACAGTCAGGTTGCTCAGAATGCTGGGTCTGTAAAGCGACAAAAAGGATCCTGGAATGACTAATACAAATTCTAAACATCTCTGTAACGCCATCTCGTTGAGGAGCGGAAAAATCCTTCAACCAGTACTAAAGCACCTCACTACAGAAGAACTCCTAGAATTGGATGAGATAGACAAAGATGAGACTGAGCAGAGGCCAGTGTTGACCGACACTGGCCTACATTCACGAAGAATCAAGTCGAGACGGAGAGAAATCGACCAAGCTCAACACGAAGGTGTCGACACTAAAACCCAGTGTCGATCGACACCAACCTAGTGTCGGTCGACACCCTGTGCGGTCAGTACCAAAATCTATCGACAATCCTCCTCAGGTTGTAGAAAGGGTGTACAAGCCTACGATTCCTTATCCTAGGAGCCCTAGAAAGTCAAAACAAGAATTAGAAGATGTTATATGCAAGGCTATGATGGATAAGCTCATTGTTGAGATTCCTCTGATTGATGTTGTGAAAACGTCTCCCGTGATCAGAAGGTATGTGAAGCGGATGGTGACTAAGGATTTAAATGTTGTGAAAAGTGTGATGATGATCTCTGCACATGTTAGTGCTGTTATTTCAAACAAGATTCCAGAAAAACTTCCAAACCCTGGAAGCTTTGTCTTGGACTGCAACATCTTCTCTGACAGGTTTGCAAGATCGTTGTGTGATTTGGGTTCTAGTGCTAATTTGATGCCTCGATCAGTTGCAGTCACCCTTGGCATGACCGACTTCCAATCCACTAGGATCACACTTATACTCGCTGATCGATCTGTATGTATTCCAGATGGTGTACTTGAAGATGTTCCCATAAAGATTAGAGATTATTTGATTCCCACTGATTTCGTGGTTTTGCAATATGAGGAAGAACCTAAAGATCCCCTCATTTTAGGGACACCTTTCCTGGCTACAGCTGGTGCCATCATTGACGTGAGGAAAGGAAGGATAGGTCTGAATGTGGGCGATTTGGTGATGAACTTCGACATGGATAAGCTGGTAAAGATACACACCATTGATGGACAGACTTTCTATATGGACACACTTTCAAACCTGGCACAGAAATCATCCACGAGCTGCATCCTGAGGATCCTTTGGAAAGAGCTCTGATCGTGCCTACAGAGGAAACATAGCATCTAGATGATATTGCTGCTGGGTATGTCAAGTTGATGGATGCGAGTGAACAGGTGATACAATTGGTTGGTACAGAGGAGTCTATTGAGACATCTGAAACGGTTGCACCGATTAGTGATTAGACTACAGAGAGAGCTCCCAAACTCGATCTCAAGCAAGTCCCTGCGGGGCTAAGGTACGCATTTCCTTGAGAAAACTCGTCTTATCCCGTTATTGTTAATGCTTCTTTAAACAACGCAGAGCTCACTTTATTGCTAAGTAAGCTGCGCAAGTTTCACAAAGCTCTTAGCTATTCCCTTGATGATATTACAGGTATCTCTCCAGATTTGTGCATGCATAGGATCTACCTTGATGATGAGATAAAGTCATCAGTTAAGCATCATAGGAGGCTGAATCCGAATCTGAAAGAGGTTGTTAAGAAGGAGATCATGAAATTGTTGGAAGCTGGTATCATCTATCCTATTTCAAACAGCAATTGGGTCAGTCCAGTGCATGTGGTTCCTACGAAAGGAGGAGTTACAGTGGTGAAAGCTGACAAGAACGAGCTGATTCCTACAAGGACAGTAACAAGGAAAGACCATTTTCCCTTATCCTTCATTCATCAGATGTTGGAAAGATTAGCAAGTCACTCGTACTACTGCTTTTTTGATGGGTACTCAGGGTTCTTTCAGATTCCAATCCATCCAGATGACCAGGAGAAAACCACTTTAACTTGCCCGTATGGTACTTTTGCATATCGCAGGATGCCATTTGGACTTTGTAATACTCCTGCAACCTTTTAGCGGTGTATGATATCAATCTTCACAGATATGATCGAGGATTACATGGAAGTTTTTATGGATGACTTTTCTGTTTATGGGTCTTCTTTTAAAGACTGCTTGGACAACCTGAACAAGGTGCTTGCTAGATGTGAAGAGAAGCATTTGGTTCTGAATTGGGAGAAGTGTCATTTCATGGTTAGAGATGGTATTGTGCTTGGGCACCGGGTTTTAGAAGCTGGGATTGAAGTTGACCGTGCAAAGATTGAGGTAATTACAAGTCTACCACCTCCAAACTCTGTGAAATCGGTGAGGAGTTTTCTGGGACATGCCGGGTTTTACATGAAGTACATCAGGGATTTCAGTAAAATCACCAGGCCACTGACTGCTTTGCTCTGTAAGGATATTAAATTTGAGTTCACTGCTGATTGTCTTTCAGCATTTGAATAGATCAAGTCAGCTTTGGTGACTGCTCCAATCGTCCAACCCCCGGATTGGAATTTGCCTTTTGAAGTAATGTGCGATGCCAGCGATTTCGCTGTTGGAGCTGTTCTAGGACAGAAGAAAGACAAGAAACTTTATGCAACAGAGGAACTACGCAACAACTGAGAAAGAGTTGTTGGCTGTGTGTTTGCTTTTGAGAAATTTCGTACTTACTTGGTTGGATCTAAGGTGATTGTGCATACAGATCACTCCGCTCTTAAATATTTGATGCAGAAAAAGGATGCCAAGCCGAAATTGTTGAGATGGCTTCTTCTTCTTCAAGAATTCGACATAGAAATCAAGGACAAGAAAGGTGTTGAGAATGGAGTTGCTTATCATCTTTCCAGGATTTTGATCGAAGATGGTGTTCCTATCTGTGATGCTTTGCCTGAAGAGAACATCTATTTCCTAGAAACAGGATTTCAGAGGGATCTGCAGAGTTTTCTGAGACAAAATTTGCAGAATTCTCACGAAGCAGTGAGTGTGTCGATCGACACCACTTACATCGAGATGGACAATTATCGACCAAGCCATAACACGCTCGATACGAGGAGTCGACACATGGCCTAA
This sequence comes from Turritis glabra, assembly GCA_900406565.1. Lineage (NCBI taxonomy): Eukaryota > Viridiplantae > Streptophyta > Magnoliopsida > Brassicales > Brassicaceae > Turritis > Turritis glabra. The sequence continues at coordinate 135,783 of OVBN01000241.1, forward strand.
GTGTCGATCGACACCACTTCTAGTGTCGATTGACACCCATCGACGGTTGCACCTGAGTTGAATTGACCGTGGTATGCTGATATTGCCAACTACCTTGCTGTAGAAGACGAGCCGGATAACTTTAAGGGCTATGCTAAGAAGAAGTTCTTGAGAGAACTTAGGCGCTTTTACTGGGATGAGCCTTACCTGTATAAGCACTGTTCTCATAGTGTTTACAGAAGATGCATTGCGGAATCTGAAGTTTCAGATGTGTTGTTTCACTATCACGGGTCTGAATACGCAGGACACTTTGCTACTTTTAAGACAATGTCAAAAATTCTTCAAGCAAGTTTTTGTCGGTCTACAATGTTCATAGATACTCATGCATTCATATCCACATGTGATGTCTGTCAGCGTAGAGGAAAGATCAGCAAAAGACACGAGATACCACAAAACTTCATACTAGAAGTTGAAGTCTTTGATTGCTGGGGCATTGATTTTATGGGGCTTTTTCCCTCATCTTTCGGGAATAAGTACATTCTGGTTACTGTGGATTACGTCTCTAAGTGGGTAGAGGCGATTGCTAGTCCGAAGAATGATTATGCGGTGGTTCTTAAGTTGTTTAAGTCCATCATCTTTCCGCGCTTTGGAGTTCCTAGAATTATGATCTGTGATGGTGGTTCACATTTCATCAACAGGGTCTTTGAGAGGCTGCTGAAAAAGCATGGGGTACATCATCGCGTTGCTACTCCTTATCATCCTCAAACAAGTGGACAGGTGGAAGTGTCCAACAGGCAGATTAAGGAGATTCTGGAAAAGACAGTGAGCAAGACAAGGAAGGATTGGTCTGCAAAGTTGGATGATGCACTCTAGGCTCACAGGACAGCATTCAAAACTCCACTGGGCACTACACCGTTTCATCTGCTTTATGGGAAAGCTTGCCACCTTCCAATGGAACTAGAACACAAAGTAGCTTCGGCTGTAAAGATGATGAATTTCGACATCCGGTCTGCTGAAGAAAAAAGGTTGGTTCAGCTAAATGAGCTGGATGAGATCAGATTCCACGCCTATGAGAACTCTAAGCTGTATAAGGAGAGAAAAGCCATATCATGATAAAAAGATCATCTCCCGAAACTTCCAACCCAACGACCAAGTACTTCTGTACAACTCTCGTTTAACATTATTTCCTAAAAAATTGCGTTTTCGTTGGTCAGGTCCTTTCACCATCAAAGAGGTTCGACCATATGGTGATGTTGTCCTAATGAACTCTGACGGCAAGGAGTTTACTGTGAATGAACAACGGGTGAAATACTACTGGGCAAATGCCGAAATACCAGACGGACACATCATCCAGATTAAGGAGATTATGGAAAAGACAGTGAGCAAGACAAGGAAGGATTGGTCTGCAAAGTTGGATGATGCACTCTGGGCTTACAGGATAGCTTTTAAAACTTCACTGGGCACTACACCGTTTCATCTGCTTTATGAGAAAGCTTGCCACCTTCCAGTGGAACTAGAACACAAAGCAGCTTGGGCTGTAAAGATGATGAATTTCGACATCCGGTCTGCTGAAGAAAATAGGTTGGTTCAGCTAAATGAGTTGGATGAGATCAGATTCCACGCCTACGAGAACTCTAAGCTGTATAAGGAGAGAACAAAGCCATATCATGATAAAAAGATCATCTCCCGAAACTTCCAACCCAATGACCAGGTACTTCTGTACAACTCTCGTTTAACATTATTTCCTGGAAAATTGCGTTTTCGTTGGTCAGGTCCTTTCACCATCAAGGAGGTTCGACCATATGCTGATGTTGTCCTAATGAACTCTAACGGTAAGGAGTTAACTGTAAATGGACAACGGGTGAAACACTATTAGGCAAATGCCGAAATACCAGACGGACACATTATCCGTTTGGAAGATGCACCCTCTGCTTAATTCGCTGCCAAGTCAAGCTAATGACTCAAAACAAGTACTTAGTGGGAGGCAACCCATTATGGTAACGCTGTATCATTTTTATTTTCATGTTTATTTCAATATGTTTTACTTTTTTTCTAAAAAAAAAGTTTTGTCGAACCATGGTCTTGGTGTCGATCGACACCAGTCATTGGTGTCGCTCGACACCAATAGTTACCAGGCGTTCCCTTATGGATGAGGAGCATCTAAAGAGTGCTCGATGGATTAAGTCAGAATGGCTCTGGTGTTTCAGCGACTCTTCGGGCCCGCGTATGATCCAGCTGCCTCAGCGAGAGCTTACGGCTATCACAGATGACCCGCTGCGACTTAGTTTTCAGTCAGATCCCCGCCTCCTGACCTCAGCGCCACCTTCTCGAGTCCGTTGAGGTAGTTCTTCACGCTCTGGTCCCTCATCTGCAGAGGATGCTCCTATTTCAGACCTTGCTGGAGGTCCATCACTTGAGCTTCCTCCGACCCCAGAGATACCTATGGCGACTGCTGATTTTAAGTGCTATGTGGCTGATAGCTTCCAAAGTATTTGGCAGGCGATTGCTCGGTTGTCTACCCGCCCTTCTGCTTCTTCTCGTCGTGAGATCACCGCTTCAGCTTCAGATGACGAGGCTACAGATGAGAATTAGCTCCTCGGTTTATCATGGTTCATTTTTCTTTTCTCTTATTTTTCTTTCTCTTGAGTCATTTTTCTTTTTCTTTTAGTCAGTTTGTCAGCTTCTATTTGGAACTTGTATGGATTCATGATGTTTATGTCACTGCTTTTAATCTGTGTGTGCGTGTTTACAGTGTTCTTTGGATTTAGATCGATAATTCAATTTTTCTTGCTAGAAATCGTCTCTGCTTACAGGCAGGGTGTCGATCGACACCTACCTTTGGTGTCGCTCGAAACCGACACAGTATCCGATCAGCCACTCGACACAAACTGGTGATGTCGTTCGACACCAACTCTATGTGTCGATCGACACTACCCACAGGTTAATCTATGACTTTCAATTTCCCACTCGGTTCCATTTCTACTTCTTTTATTTTACTGACCTTGGATTTGATACCACTAGGGATAGTGTTACTTAAGTCTGGAGGAGGTAGTTGCTGACGTTGTGGTTGTTTTTGAGAGTCAGTCGTGTCATTCTTATTCGTCTTATTGAGTCAAAATCTTGGTTGGGAAATAATGACCTCTCTTCTTAGTCTATTTGCCTGAGTGATTAATGCTGCAGATTTAGATCAACTCCGACTAATGGAAAATCCAAAGACTGATCGATGACCTAGAGCGACCCATACTTCGCAATAAAATCCACTACAGCCGGAGCTAATTTCTTAGCTCTTCCTTTTACCTCATCAATGCAACTGGTGTTCATAGGGCTTGACTCCCCGTTCTTACCTGACAAACGAAAACCTGAATGCAATAGTGATGGTACTCTTCTCCCTTATTCGAAAAAAAAGAGAAAAAAAAAGAGCATAAAAGATGAGATGACTTTTTTTAAAGTAAAGGGATGGAAAATTTTCCAACCACCCCATTATTTTACTTTGAAAGGAATGATCACACGAAAGTTGGAAGCAAGGTTAGGAAAATTTTCTGTGATACTATTATTCGCCTACACTTTTGATAAAAAAACACAACACAAAAGATGTTGAGAAAAGAATAAGTCTGGGGAGAGAAAGAGTACCAAAGAGTGTGAAACTTTATTGGTTTGTCATGGTATTGCACGGGAATGAGTCTAGAAGGTTCATGGCATTGATTTCATTGATGAGACCCAGCGATGAAGGGTGTGGAGAATGTTGCGAAGTTGTGGGTTAAATTTGGAGAGTTGAAATGTCTACGGAGAAGTACATAGTGGTTCGATTTGGATTAGTCTGCTAAGCATATGGATTATGGTTGAATGTTCAATGCAATAGTCTAACGAGAGAGAGAGTTTCCATGTTTTTCAAACTTCTTTCACAGGTTAAGTTTTTGTTTTGCTTGAGCGCAAGCAAAGGCTATGTCTGGGGAAGTTGATATATGATGGTTTTTACGGTTTTTACCCATGATATTAGTCTTGTTTTAGAGGCTTTTTAGTGTCTTTCGAGTCTTTTAGAGTCATTGCAGGTTCAGGTACGTTTTGGATATAGTTGGAGCATTTTGGGAGATTTGGAAGCATTTGGCGTTCTGTAGCTGAGAAGAGCAACTCGGAGACCATAATGGGTGTTGGTGTTGATCGACACTGCCTCTTAGTGTCGCTCGATACTGGTCGCGATCACATGTTGCACACGAGTTTTTAAAGACTTTTGAAGAATTGCATATTAGCCCAGAAGTTTTCCCTAATTGCAAGACAAATCCTTGACATATTTTGGAGTATAATTAGTTGTTTTTAGAGTATTTTTTAGGGAGACCTTTTTGCATTATCCTTGTTCTAGTTTTCAAAGAGCTTTTGGGATTGAAAGATCAGAACTCATTGTAGAGAGAAGATTTCGAAGTCCCTTGTTTCTTATTTAATATCTTAATGCAATTTATTTCATTTATGATTTGTGTTTCATTGATTATGTTTAAGTAATCCACCTGTTAGATTTAGAGTTTTTATAGGGAAATGATGAATTGTTGAATTGTTGAATTGGATAGAACTGTTAGGGTAATCAAATGGTTCTTCATCTAGATTGATATTAATGCTAGTTCTAGATTGATCACCTGGAATTTAGATCATAGGATAATTGGTAGACATGAAAGTGTTATCTATTCCCTGAATTAAACCTTGATGAGCAAAATACATATCTGCAAAGACATTTGACTTAGGAATTTTGTGAACATATCAAACTTGAATTTAATGCATGTTTTGATGGTTGAATTCGCAAAAAAATTTGGGATTCACTGTTTTAGACATAGATAATCTCTGCATCGAAAGTTGATTGATTTGAAGTTTGTGTTTTGAGTTCAAGAATGGTTCTTAATTAAACCATATTCTGTTTATCTGTTTGCAATTCTGAATTGCTGAAGAATTTCCCTAAGTCTAGCCTTTTCCTTCACTGAATTTACAACATTTACTTTTTGCTTTGTTAGTTTTACTTTTTTATCATTTGTCATTTAGCTATATTTCCAAACTGTTAATCTATTGCGTGAACCTTAGTCCTTGTGGATTCAATCCCTAAATATTACATTGATCTCTTAATTTGAGAGAGTAGCTCCAGGGTAAATTTGAGCATATCAAGGTCATGATGAGTTTTCAGCCACCGGATTTAGTCAGGGGCATTAGGAATTTTCTGGGTCGTGCTGGTTTCTACAGGAGGTTCATCAAGGACTTCTCTAAAATAGCAAGACTGCTAACTCAGCTATTATGCAAAGAGACTAAGTATGACTTCAATGGAGCTTGTCTAGAGACTTTTCACACCATAAAAGGAGCCTTAATAAGAGCGCCCATCGTTCAACCACCTGATTGGGACCTGCCATTTGAAGTGATGACAGATGCGAGCCTTAATAAGATGTTGTAGGTGCAGTTTTGGGTCAGAGGAAAGATGAAAAGCTCCATGTGATTTACTACACCAGTCGTACCTTGGATGATGCTCAGTGCAAATATGCTACAACCGAGTAGGAGCTACTTACAGTGGTATTCGCTTTTGAGAAGTTTAGGTCATACCTTGTCGGTTCCAAGGTGATTGTACACACCGACCACGCTGCTCTAAAGTACCTGCTCACTAAAAAGGATGCAAAACCGACGTTGTTGAGGTGGATCCTTTTACTCCAGGAGTTTGATTTGCAGATTGTTGATAAGAAGGGAAGCGAGAACGGGGTTGCTGATCATCTATCTCGCATGAAAATTGATGATGAGGTACCTCTTGATGACATACTTCATGATGAATATGTCTATGCGGTTAGCATCTGTGTGCTGGAGCACCTGGTCCAGACAAGAGAACCTGCTCTAAAATTCAGAGCACCTACTCCCAAGAAGTTTTGTGGTACTATCTCGAAGACGGCTGTTCTGAATTTTCCATGGTTTGGGGAGATAGTAAACTACTTAGCTGCTGAACAGGAACCATCTGATTTTGTGGGTGATAAGAAGAGAAAGTTTCTAAGAGACATAAAAAGGTATTTTTGGGATGAGCGATGTGTGCCTGATGAAGAGATTCCTGGGATTCTGTTATATTGCCATAGTTTGAACTATGCCGGTCACTTTGCAACATTCAAGACAGTGTCTAAAGTGCTGCAAGCTGGGTTTTGGTGGCCGACAATGTTCAGGGATGCACATGCTTTCATTTCACCAACAAATGATGCCGAGATAGTGGTGAAGATGTTTAAGTCCTTGATATTCCCCAGGTTTAGAGTGCCACGAGTTGTCATAAGCGGTCGAGGCACTCACTTCATCAACAGGATCTTTGAGAGCTTATTGAGAAAGAATGGTGTGAAGCACAAGGTAGCAACACCATATCATCCACAAACTAGTGGTCAGGTTGAGGTTTCCAACAGGGAAATCAAGAGTATTCAGCAAAAGACCGTGGGAACCACTAGAAAGGATTGGGATGCCAAGTTAGATGACGTTCTTTGGGCCTATCGAACTGCGTATAAGACACCGTTGGGGACAACGCCTTTCCACTTGGTGTATGGGACGTCTTGTCATCTCCCTGTGGACCTTGAATACAAGGCAGCATGGACTGTCCAGATGATAAATATGATGTCAAATCAGCCTTTGAGAGGCGATCTATGCAGCTCAACGAGTTAGAGGAAATTAGGCACTTGGCCTATGAGAGTTCTAAAATCTACAAAAAAAGAACTAAGGTGTATCATGACAAAACGATACTTACCAGAAACTTTCAGCCAAACGACCAGGTACTCCTTTTCAACTCTAGACTTAAACTTTTTCCAGGAAAGTTAAGATCAAGGTGGTTCGGACCCTTTATCATTAAAGAGGTCCGCTCCTATGGAGCCGTGGTGTTGCTGGACGCCAAAGGCAATGAATTTGTGGTCAATGGTCAGCGGCTCAAGCCATATCTGGTTGACACAAACCCAAGCCGAAAGTGGATTTATCCCCTTAGGCGATGCACCTCAAGCCTAAATTAGCTAAACAAGTCAAGCTAGTGACTTTAACCAAGCGCTTGGTGGGAGCCAACCCACTGGTAAGTGTACTAACTCTTTGATTTTAATTTCTTTTATTTCTAACTTTTAGTCTTAGTTGTTTTTTTTTCAAAGAAAAAGAAAAAAAAATTAAAAAAAATAATAGGTGAACTCAAAGGAGACATAAATTGGAAGCTCCAAAAAGGATGGCGAGGACTCCGATGCCACCGCCAGCGACTAGCCCTCGCATCTCTATCCCAACTTTGTATTCACCATGAACTATTTACTTTATATTTTTGCTTCTATTTTTGTTTCTTTGTTTCCCTCTCCCTTGGTTTATTCTCACACCGAGACGGTGTGAAGTAAGTCTCGGGGGGAGTCGCTACTAATTCTGTTTATTTTAGTTGTTTTTTGAGTCTTGTTGAGTCAGTTTTTTTTTGTTTTACTGAGTCAAGACTTTGTTGGGAATTAGGACATCATTCTAGGATGATTATTGAACCACCTGCGTTTAACCTTCTCTCTAGTGACCATTTTTACAGAATATTGGGTGCATGGACAGCTGGAACACCTCAATATCCTATCTTCCAGGTTTCATCAGAAGAACATAAACCCTCAATATAACTGAACCTAATATTGACTGAAATTCTTCTCGCTATTGGCATTAGATTAGGGAAACGAATCATATTCATGACTCCTTATTCCTTGCATCACTCTTGTTGTTCCTAAATAGCTAGCTCATTTTTAGCTAGTATCCTCCTTAAACCGTACCTTTTTTCAGACCTCTTGCACTCTTGTTACTTCCTTCTCATATGTGTAGATATGTGCAAAAAGGTCGGAGAGACATGGGTCGACGCAGCCTCTAAATCACTCTTTCTGAAGAAAAGAGCACCTGCTCCAATACAGAGCACCCGCTCCTATTTTCAGAAGATGGTTTACAAAGACGTGAAAAAAAAAAACCACAAGGAAGGAATGGCAATGACGAGTTCCATTTGGGTATGTACAACAACTCTGATTATCTTCGTGCCTAGGAGACACATGTTTGTAATTAAAACCCTCTTCATCATCACACCTCTTTAAAAAAAAAAAAAAAAAAAATTCGATGATGAAGAGTGGTAAGATTGTGAAATAGAAAAAAGTGTCTCTCTGCACAGTGAGTATACCCAAGGAGGATGATGGCTAGATGAGAAGTTAGAGAGATTGAAAGAAGGGAAGAGTGGTTTAGAGAATGTGGAACTCAAATGGACCCATTCTCTCTTGCAATTTTGTGCGATATCATGCATCCTCTACGAGCGTCGGGTAACCCTTAAACACTCTGAACTCCACCTCTAAATGGCCTTAAATCCCTTAGCGTCGTCTACCCTGAATAGTGCTTGTAGCGAGAAGCTCACGCAACCTTTAATGAATGTGAAGAGTTTATGTTTGGAATATGAAACTGGGATGAGAATGTATTGAGAGGTTTTGGTAAAGCTTTGCTATTTATATTCTGGATTATGTGGTCTGCAGGTTGAGGGCTGTTTACTGGATTCACTGAGGATGAGAGAGTTCCCGCATTTTCAAACCTTTCTCTTTCACTTGGTCTTGAATTTGTTTGAGGACAAACAAAGATCTAAGTCCGGGAGAATTGATATAATGCGTTTTTGGCGCATTCTAATATTTGTTTTGCAGGTCTTTATGGAATCTTTTATTTTATTTTGAGTCATTTTAGGTCTAAATGGTGGCTGGAATGGAGGATTAAAGCTCTGCGGAAGATCTATTTTAGGAAACTTTTATTAAACCTAATTTTGCCACCTAGGGTTTTTCCTAATTAATCTCAGCCGCCCAGACCTCTTTTATGGGACATTATCAAAATTTTTACGAAGAGAGAACAAGGGAGAGATTGAGAGATACATTGTTTTGAGTTTTTGAAAGATTTCAAAATTGTCTTCTCCCTTTTGGAGAAGATTTCTAAAACTCTTTACCTCTTTCATTATTTATCCATGAATTCTCTTATCTCTCTTGCTGTTGTTCGATCGATCATGTTTGAGTAGTTCTTCTAGTTAGGTTAAGGGATTCGAAAGGATTAGGGATTCATGAACTAAGCATAAATAGGAATCTATATATATTGATATCTTCATCTATTGTTGTTCTAAATGTCTAGACTAGTTTGATCACCTAGCTTTTGATTTTAGGTTTAATTTACTCATCAAAAGTATTGTGAATTGCTTGAAAGAACATAGGTGGGCGATTTGTCCTTAGCCAACGACAGTTGATGCTAAGGCAAGTTGTCAACAAATCGATCTCATCCTCTATAATGCTTATCATTCTTTGTAAACTCAAACGACGGTTTAGGGTGTTAGATTGATTGATAAAGTGGTTGATACCACGACAGTGGATCCTCCTATCTCTATGGTTGAGTTCTAGATTAGTTCTGAATTGTTGTCCTGAATAATTGCTTGGTTCTAGATGATCTAATCCCTGAGATATTCTCCCCTAGCCTAACGTTTTTATTAATATTGTTTAAACCGATTTTACTTAATTCGCTTGCTATTTGTGACAACCAACACTTAAAACCAACTTTGATTGCTTAGTTGAAATTGTGTCTCAAAAGATTAGAGTGTATTACTGGTCCCTTTGAACGAACCTCACTATTCTACAACGAGTTTTCGAGGTTTTAAATTTATAAAAGGGAAAACGCTTTTTATCATTGACGAAGGAGCATCACTCTCCTCCTTAGCTGCCTTTCTCTGAATAACAAATATCCAAATTCAAAAACAAGTCACCACAAAAAAAAAAAAAAAAAATTCTCAACACAAAAGAAATCCAAATTCTATATTACTAGTCAACAAAACATTGACAACTTACTATCTTTTCAGAGCATCAATATTCACTAGCGTACCATCTTTTTTTAATATGCGATTTTACCCAAACTTTCAGCTTTGTCACCTTAGATGGTTCTTGGCTTTATTTTCCTGTGCAAAACAAATAACATAACAGATAATGCATTTAGAAAACTGATAAGATCATACAGTTGTTTACTTACCATATCGTCTGCTAGTCTAACCATTCTTTTACAGCTACAAGTGTGAGGAATCGAACTGCGCCTTCGTTTCTTATATTTATCACTAACAACCTACAGAAAAATGTTAATAATCTACACTCCAAGAAACAAACTTAAATACAATTGAATACCTTAAAAACCTTGCTAGTTTTCATTCTAACAAATTTACGCCAATCATTAATAGGAACATTCTTCGGGCGCAGATTCATTTTGGCGAGGTTGGTAGGAGCCTTCCTGATCCGAGTGACTAGCCGTGATTCAGAGTACCTCCACAAACAGCCCATCAGCTTAATCACACCAGTGTTTTGATAATCTTCATCAAAGTAAAACCTTGCCAGCATTTACTTAAAAACAAACACAAGATTAACAATGAAAGACAACTATTTTAAGTTATATTAAACATATGTATATGTTAAGAAAAGGTCACCTGAAAAGAATTCCACATAACTGTTTTGATATCATCTCCAATCATCGATTTTAAAAGGGACATGTTCTCGTACCAAGGGACCTACATATGATGACAACTTAACTAATCTAGGACCATAAGGTTTCCATGTCAGTGAAATCATTTTTCTCTCGTGTATTTGGATCCTTCGCAATGTTTTTCATTTTTGTTGGTCCTCGTTGTTTCTTACACTGTGGTTGAAGTGTTTCCTTTTCCTTATTAGTGGCAGCCATCATATTTAGTCTCCTCTTTTGGATTTTCATTTATTCCTTCTTCAGCCACTTCATTATCAGTATCTTCAATCATATCAGTTGGTTGTGACACTACAGGAAAAACGAGTATTAATAGCACTTTAAGATAGCGTTTTATACGTTTCTGCTATCATTGACTTATGTCTAATTTTTTCATAACGTTTCTAAATTAATAAACTTTATAATACGTTGGACCGAAAATAGTAATATTCTCACACTTAATTTTTTTTCCAATTGCATAATAACCGTGAAAAGAATTTCATTGCTCGCCTAAATAATAAAAAAACTATATAACCAAAAAAGCATGTGGTCGGGAAAAATTAGGGTATACGAAAAGTCTTTTTTCTCCCTTCTTCCTCTCTTCATCCCTTACTTACAGTCTCGATCTCTCTCACTCTATTTTCTCTATGTTTTAATTTTGGAAAAAGATTGCTAGCTACACGAAGTATAGCAAAATGCATAGTCACACATGCCAACTATACTATTGTATCCACAACTTCACGAAGTAGATGTATTGCATGGCCACATGCATGAAGTATATGACGTTATGTGTTGAACACGTAGACATAAAATCTCGGTACACGGATCGACTGACTCCGGCGATGACCAACCTTGACTCATCGGAACCCAAAACGAGACCTGGTTCGTTACTTACTGACCCGAAACCATGACCCGACCCTATCCAGAAAAGTTTGATGGACCGAAAATAATGGGCCTAATTGTTTAACAAACCCGGCCCATATTAAACAAACAAACCTTAACAACCGAGCAAAGAATCGATTAAACAAAAATTTTCCCCCAAATTTAAAAGAATCAATTATTAGGGTTCTAAGTGTTATTCGTGATTAGAAATTCGAAGAAGGAGAGAAGATGGAATTAAGCGCAGGATCGTCCAGTAGCATAAGGACCATATATGGAGGTCAGAAAGTTTATGATTGTGGATTACTGGCAAAGATTTTCAAATCTAAAACTGTGAGAAATCCACATCAAAGGTTCTTTTGGGTGTGAGTTGTACAAGGTATGTTTCATAAGTGTTTTTAAAAATGTTGAGGTGATGAGATTTGTTGATTAAGCAGTCGTTTGATGTCTCTGTAGGAAGGTGGTAATGCCCACTGTAAGTACTTTAAGTAGTTTGATGAAGAAGAGGTGAAAGGCTGGCCGAAAAGATCATTGGTAGAAGCTCAAGCTGAAATTAACGAGAAGAATAAGATGATCGATCAACTAACAACGACAATCATGGAGCTTCGTGGTGATTTGGAGAGGCGTCAATTGGAGATATCATCAATTTATACAGAAGATAAAGAGAAGAAATCGATTGAGGTTGGATTGAAGATAAAGATTGATGACAAGGAATACCGGTCAACATGACGAAAAGGAATACTGGTCAAATCCCACTTTCTGCATGCACAAGTATGCCCACTCAAATTCACTGAATATCCAATCTCAAACTCAACAATCTCAAACTCTCCACCAGTACTAGTAATCATTACACAATATTGAGCTTCTTCACATGATTTCTCCAGCTCTTTCCTTGCCTTTTTTGCGTACTTTGCAGCTTCTTTTCCAGAAATAATGGACCTGTTGGCAACCCTTTGCATAACATCCCTTCTTATCAGCTCTAACATCTGGACAAATGGCTTCTTCCTTGCAATCTTCAAAGTTCAATTATATGATTCAGTATGATTGTTATGTATATCAGCACAACAACAACCAACCCTAAAGAATACCCTGCACCATGTAGTTGGATCCTTTTGGAGCCTACGGATCAAACTCCTTGAATATTGCCAAATTTTCCTTATAATCAGCTTCGTTGTAGCTGCTTGCAACTCTCCAAAACAATGGCTTCAACATGTCTTACTTGTGAGCTTTCTTCAAGTTTGAGCAAATGTGTCTAGCACAAGCTCGATGCTCTGCCATTGGTAACTTAGTAGCAACACCATGAATCAATCCTCTGTGCATGTCTGAAATGAGAGTGATGTTCTCACCTGTCCCCAAGTCCAAGTCTTCCTTTAGCTTACGAATAAACCATTCCCAATTGGCATTGTTCTCACAATCCACTGCGGCCCATGCTATTGGAAATATCTGGTTATTAGGATCCCTTCCAACGACAATAAGCATCATCCCTTTTATAGAGTGCTTCAAGAATGTACCATCCAGACCTATGATTGGTCTGCAATTCTACTTACATGAACTCCTTAATGCCTCAAAACAAATGTACATTTGAGAGAATGCCTCACTTCCATCAGTCTTTAGTGTTGTATTAATCTCCACTGTAGTATGCTGATTGGAGCTATAAGAAAGCATAAAACCAGTAAGACAAACAAGAAAACAAACAAGACTATAAAAATTTATTAAGAATGTTGTTACTTACTAAATTAGTTGCAGCTCATAGTCTCTTAATCTTGCAAACTGCTCATCACATTCAGCTTGTAGCTTATCAAATATACGCACTCTTGCCACTTTAGCCTGGTTTGGTGAGATAATAATGTTGTATCTCCTCTTCATCTCATCTTTTATCTATGGACCACTCATATGTGGATCTCTTCTAATATCTTTCAGGAAGAGATCGACAATGACATGAGTCTTTATAAGCTCACACCTTCCTGTTGAATGGCGTTGATGTTCATTCTCATAAACCTTCACCATCCACTGTCCAATAGGATTGTCAACTGAACAAAAAATTCTCCATCCACAACCTTTTCCTTTATATTTAGCACCAAGCTTGTCCTTTTCCCACCTATCATACACAACATTGCGCATGGTCTTCAAGATATATTTGATCACATTCTTTTTAAAATCACTCCCACTACAGAACAACTGCCTCAAACTAAACACACCATCAGGTAAATCCTTTCTAGCCAACCTCTCTGCTTGTTCTTTATCATCACCAGATTTATCATCAGTTCTAGGATATACTTTATCTTCATCAGGAATCTGTTCCTCATAATTGTGATTATTGAACACTTGTATGTCCTCAGGCTCCTCATCAACAATTTCAGCCTTAGGTTCTGAGTCTGAGGATTTAGATAAACCTGTTTCTGAATTCTAACCTTCACTATCTTCATCTTCACCCAAATTCTGGGAAAATGGCCGATTCCCCCATAAACTTAGTTGCTTTACCGTATTTATACACAAAACTTTGAAGCATGCTTATAACTACTTGAACTTAACTAAAATTTGATTTTTTTACACGAACAATTCAAATTCGACCAAAACAATCAAATCGACAAACGGTGTTAATTTTTCCCTCCAAATTCTCCTTAAAAACTAATTCTACATTTTATGTGACCTTTTGAGCAATAACTTCTGTGTTTTATTTTCCAACAGCTTATGTGTCTTCACCTTCAAGTGATTCTGCTTCTGTCTTTTCAAAGTAAGTGTCTACCTCTCCCATCCAAACTATGAGTTCGAATGTCCAAGAAATGTTTGTGCTTGAACATTCGAACTCCCTGTTCTGAACTGGGAGAAATGCCACATCATGGTGAAGGATGGAATGTTTCTTGGTCATAAGATTTCAGAAAAGGGTATTGAAGTTGACAGGGCTAAGATTGAGGTTATGATGAGTATGCAACCTCCAAATTCTGTGGAAAGAATAAGAAGCTTTCTGGGACATGTTGGGTTCTACTGGAGGTTTATCAAAGACTTTTTCAAGATTGCTAGGCCGCTGACTCAGTTGTTGTGTAAGGATCATAAATTCGAGTTTGGTGAGGACTGCCTCAAAGCATTCACATCAATCAAGGAGGCTCTTGTGAGTACTCCGATTGTGCAACCAACGTGATTGGGAGCTACCTTTTGAGATAATGTATGATGCTAGTGACTATTATGTAGGGGTTGTTTTGAGACAACGGAAAGATAAGAAGATGCACGCTATATACTATGCTAGTTGCACTCTTGATGGAGTACAAGGCAACTACGCAACAACAGCAGGAGCTTCTTGCGATCGTGTTTGCTTTTGCGAAGTTTAGATCCTATCTGCTTGGATCTAAGGTTATTGTTCACAAAGATCATGCTTCTTTGAGGTTTTTATTGTCAAAAAAAGACGCCAACCCGAGATTGTTGAGATGGATACTTCTGCTGCAGGAGTTTGACTTGGAGATCAAAGACAAAAAGGGTATTAAGAATGGAGTGGCAGATAACCTATCTTGGTTAAGAGTTGAAACAAGGTTCTAATGAATAATACTCTTATAGGAGAAGAGCTAGCTTTTGTTGAGGATTGCTATGTTGATGAAGTGGAAGAAGCTCACCTCACGAGCATAACCGAGCTTATGACAGTGCACACTGCGGAAGGTAAATTGCCATGGTATGCTGACTATGCAAATTACCTATCATGTGATGCTCCACCACCTGATTTTACCGGCCATGCTAAGAAGAAGTTCCTAAAAGATGTTCAACACTACTATTAAGATGAACCATTTCTGTATAAGAAGTGCAAAGATGGCCTTTTCAGGAGGTGCATTCCCGAGGGCGAGGCTAATAGCATTTTCCATCATTGTCATGCTTCAGATTATGCTGGACATTTAGCTTCCTTCAAGACTGCCATGAATGTTCTCCAGGCTGATTTTTGGTGGCCTACTCTGTTCT
Organism: Turritis glabra; assembly: GCA_900406565.1. Classification (NCBI taxonomy): domain Eukaryota; kingdom Viridiplantae; phylum Streptophyta; class Magnoliopsida; order Brassicales; family Brassicaceae; genus Turritis; species Turritis glabra. Next base: position 151,056 of record OVBN01000241.1, read on the forward strand.
GTGATGCACATGACTTCGTTGCAAAGTGTGATGCTTACCAAAAGAAGGGTAACATTAACAAGATGAATGAGATGCCTCAGAATTTTGTCCTTGAGGTTGAGGTGTTCGATGTGTGGGGAATTGATTTCATGGGTCCTATCCCATCGTCATATGGAAATGAATACATCCTAGTTATTGTCGACTATGTATCTGATATATCTATATTTTACATGTTTTAAGCATCCATTATTGATCATTTTGACATCATTTCATGTTATATTCACATCATTTATAGTTATTTTGCATCCAGTTTGCATACTTAGTGATTTATGCATGAGCATTGCATACATCCTTGCATTTGGAGCTTTTCAGGTACTAAAAGGAGTTTCTAAGGAGAAGAAAAGGATTTTGTCCCTAGCTCGACCAGAGAGATTGACCAACACGTCAAGTCCGAGCCAAAGGAGATGCCTTTGGAGACTTGCCGAGCTCGACGTGAGAGCTCGACCAAACACATCGAGCTTGAGCCTTTGGGAGATGCCTTTGGAGACTTGGCCGAGCTCGACGTGAGAGCTCGACCAAACACGTCGAGTCCGAGCCAAAGGAGACACCTTTTGAGACTTAGCCAAGCTCGACGTGAGAGCTCGACCAAACACACCGAGCGCAAGCCAAAGGAGCCACCTTTGGAGAATCAAGCCTAGCTCGACATGTGCACTCGACCAACAAATCGAGCTGGAGCAAAAAGGAGCCACCTTTGGAGAATCAAGCCGAGCTTGACATGTGCACTCGACCAAGGCCGAGCTCGACATGTGCACTCGACCAAACACCTCGAGCTCGACATGTCTTGTTATATTTCGCTAATGAAAGTTAGGTCTGGAAGTAGTTTGACTTGTTGACTTCTATCATGGAAGTGAATTTGTCTGCGTTTGAGTCTATTGTCTAGGGATTATCTTTGTATGAGTTCTGTTAGACACCTAGGTTGATTAAGGAGAATCACTGGTCCATTACCCCATCCTTAGGAGCTTTTATTTCTCTGATTTCTCTTGTTCTATTTGTCTGCTAGTTTTAGTTTATGTTAGTTAGTGTTACTGCTTAGCCTTGTCTTTAGTTTCAATATTGCTTTTAACTTCTCTTCATTTAGGTTAATAGATATAAAATCAACTGCCTGACTTGACTTAATCTGTTATGTCATATCCTGTCTGTTAGCATCTCACCCAATTGGATTGATAACCTATTGTACTACAATGACAATGATAGTGCACTAGGGTAATTGAATAGGAAAAAACCTACTATCAATTTGGCGCCGTTGCCAATTGGGTGTTTGTTTGTTACATTTAGGATTTCATATCTCTTAAGATCAAGTTTGCTTTCACTTTTCTTTGATTACTGATTTGGTGGTTCTTTTTTTGTTTCAGGTGCAAACTAAGCTCGACGTGCAAGCTCAACCTATCAGCTCGAGTGCACACATCAAATCAAGACTCCGACTTTTATGCACACCAGATCGAAAGGCAACCACAATCTCATTCGCTACCTTGACAGTATCAACCGGTTACCACGTGAACTGAGAAAGCAACGGGACAGAATCTGAGTAAATCAACAAGATCCTGTAGGCATGGATGGTCCACAGGGACCACAGAGAGGGCCAAGATACATTGGAGCTGGTGATGCCCCTAGCACTCACACTCAGAGGCATGTGATCGTACCTCCTACTGTTCAAAACAATAACTTCGAGATCAAAAGTGGCTTGATATCAATGGTTCAGAACAACAAGTTCCATGGATTACCTATGGTAGACCCACTCGACCATCTTGACGAATTTGACAGGCTCTGTAGCCTTACCAAAATCAATGGAGTAAGTGAGTATGGATTCAAGCTGAGAGTCTTTCTATTCTCCCTTGGTGACAAAGCCCATCAGTGGGAGAAGACTCTCCCTCAGGGATCATACCTCCTGGGATGACTGCACGAAAGTTTTCTTTGCCAAGTTCTTCTCAAACTCAAGAACATCCAGACTCAAAAATGAGATATCCGGATTTGCCCAGAAGAATGGCGAAACCTTTTGTGAAGCCTAGGAGAGATTCAAGAGCTACACATCTCAGTGTCCTCATCATGAATTCAGCAATGAGTCCCTTCTCAGCACTCTATACAGAGGAGTTCTCCCCAGGATAAGAATGCTTCTAGATACAGCTAGCTTAGTCAGACGAGAATTACAATGAAGACTATGATAGAGGCGCAAGGGGAAGTGGTGATTCTGAGGAGAAGCATAGGAAGGAAATGACGGCAATGAATGAAAAGTTGGATAAGCTCCTTCAAGCCTAGCAAAAGCATGTTCACTTTGTTTGTGAGGATGAGCAACTTCAGGTTCAGGATGGGGAGTGATCAGCTAGAAGAGATAAGCTACATTCAGAACCAGGGAGGCTACAACAAAGGTTTCATCAACTATAAAAATAATCCCAACTTGTCTAATAGGAGCACAAATGTGGCAAACCTACAAGATCAAGTTTACCCTCCTCCGCAACATCAACTCCAGAACAAACCTTTTGTTCCATACAATCAGAACCAAGGGTTCGTTCCAAAGCAAAAGTTTCAAGGCGGCTATCCACAGCAACAAGTCATGGGCGCACCACCTTGCTTTGTACCTTAGCAAGCCCAGACATCTACCGCTACAGACCAAGATATAAAGAATATACTGCAATAGATTCTACAAGGTAAAGCTTTGCTATTCATATTCTTGATTATGTGGTCTGCAGGTTGAGGTTTGTTTACTCGGTTCTCTAAGGATGAGAGAGTTCCCGCATTTTCAAACCCTTCTCTTTCACTTGGTCTTCAATTTGTTTGAGGACAAACAAAGATCTAAGTCTGGGGGAATTGATATAATGCGTTTTTGACGCATTCTAACCTTTTTTTGTAGGTATTTAACGAGTCATTTATTTTATTTTGAGTCATTTTAGGTCCAAAAGGTGGCTGGAATGGAGGATTGAACCTCACGGAGAGACTTGGCGAAAATAGAGGAAAAGTGGTTTAGAGAATGTGGAACTTATATGGAACCATTCTCTCTTACAATTTTTTGCGATATCCTGCATTCTCTACGAGGGCCAGATAACCCTTAAACACTCTGAACTTCACCTCCCAATAGCCTTAAATCCCTTAGCGTCGTCTACCCTAGATAGTGCTTGTAGCGAGAAGCTTACGCAACCTTTAATGAATGTGAAGAGTTTATGTTTTGAAAATGAAACTAGGTTGAGAATGTGTTGAGAGGTTTTGGTAATGCTTTGCTATTCATATTCTGGATTATGTGGTCTGCAGGTTGAGGTTTGTTTACTCGGTTCAATGAGGATGAGAGAGTTCCCGCGTTTTCAAACCCTTCTCTTTCACTTGGTCTTCAATTTGTTTGAGGACAAACAAAGATCTAAGTCTGGGGGAATTGATATAATGCGTTTTTGACGCATTATAACCTTTTTTTTGTAGGTATTTATCGAGTCTTTTATTTTATTTTGAGTCATTTTAGATCTAAAAGGTGGCTGGAATGGAGGATTGAAGCTCACGGAGAGACTTGGCGAAAATGGAGGAAAAGTGGTTTGGAGAATGTGGAACTCAAATTGAACCATTCTCTCTTACAATTTTTTGCGATATCCTGCATCCTCAACGAGCATCGGGTAACCCTTAAACACTCTGAACTTCACCTCTCAATAGCCTTAAATCCCTTAGCGTCGTCTACCCTAAATAGTGCTTGTAGCGAGAAGCTTACGCAACCTTTAATGAATGTGAAGAGTTTATGTTTTGAAAATGAAACTAGGTTGAGAATGTGTTGAGAGGTTTTGGTAATGCTTTGCTATTCATATTCTGGATTATGTGGTCTGCAGGTTGAGGTTTGTTTACTCGGTTCATTGAGGATGAGATAGTTCCCGCGTTTTCAAACCCTTCTCTTTCACTTGGTCTTCAATTTGTTTGAGGACAAACAAAGATCTAAGTCTGGGGAAATTGATATAATGCGTTTGTGACGCATTCTAACCTTTTTTTTCTAGGTATTTATCGAGTCTTTTATTTTATTTTGAGTCATTTTAGGTCTAAAAGGTAGCTGGAATGGAGGATTGAAGCTCATGGAGAGACTTGGCGAAAATAGAGGAAAAGTGGTTTAGAGAATGTGGAATTGATATGGAACCATTCTCTCTTACAATTTTTTGCGATATCCTGCATTCTCTACGAGGGCCGGATAACCCTTAAACACTCTGAACTTCACCTCTCAATAGCTTTAAATCCCTTAGCGTCGTCTACCCTGAATAGTGCTTGTAGGGAGAATCTCACGCAACCTTTAATTAATGTGAAGAGTTTATGTTTGGAAAATAAAACTAGGTTGAGATTGTGTTGAGAGGTTTCGGTAAATCTTTGCTATTCATATTCTGGATTATGTGGTCTGCAGGTTGAGGGTTGTTTACTCGGTTAACTGAGGATGAGAGAGTTCCCGCGTTTTCAAACCCTTCATTTTCACTTGGTCTTCAATTTGTTTGACGACAAACAAAGATCTAAGTCTTTGGGGGAATTGATATAATGGGTTTTTTACGCATTCTAACGTTTGTCTTGTAGGTAATTATCGAGACTTTTATTTTATTTTGAGTAATTTTAGGTCTAAAAGGTGGCTGGAATGGAGGATTGAAGCTCACAGAGAGACTTGGCGAAAATGGAGGAAAAGTGGTTTAGAGAATGTGGAACTCAAATGGAACCATTCTCTCTTAAAATTTTTTACGATATCCTGCATCCTCTAGAAGCGCCGGGTAACCCTTAAACACTTTGAACTTCACCTCTCAATAGCCTTAAATCCCTTAGCGTCGTCTATCTTGAATAGTGCTTGTAGCGAGAAGCTCACGTAACCTTTAATGAATGTGAAGAGTTTATGTTTGGAAAATTAAACTAGGTTGAGATTGTGTTGAGAGGTTTTGGTAAATCTTTGCTATTCATATTCTCGATTATGTGGTCTGCTGGTTGAGGGTTGTTTACTCGGTTAACTGAGGATGAGAGAGTTCCCGCGTTTTCAAACCCTTTTCTTTCACTTGTTCTTCAATTTGTTTGAGGACAAACAAAGATCTAAGTCTGGGGGAATTGATATAATGCGTTTTTGGCGCATTCTAACCTTTGGTTTTTAGGTATTTATTGAGTCTTTTATTTTATTTTGAGTCATTTTAGGTCTAAAAGGTGGCTGGAATGGAGGATTAAAGCTCACGGAGAGACTTGGCAAAAATAGAGGAAAAGTGGTTTAGAGAATGTGGAACTCCAATGGAACCATTCTCTCTTACAATTTTTTACGATATCCTGCATCCTCTACGGTTGCCGGGTAACCCTTAAACACTCTGAACTTCACCTCTCAATAGCCTTAAATCCCTTAGCATCGTCTACCCTGAATAGTGCTTGTAGCGAGAAGCTCATGCAACCTTTAATGAATGTGAAGAGTTTCTGTTTGGAAAATAAAACTAGGTTGAAAATGTGTTGAGAGGTTTTGGTAAAGCTTTGCTATTCATATTCTGGATTATGTGGTCTGCAGGATGAGGGTTGTTTACTCGGTTCACTGAGGATGAGAGAGTTTCCGCGTTTTGAAACCCTTGTCTTTCACTTGGTTTTGAATTTGTTTGAGGACAAACAAAGATCTAAGTCTGGGGAATTGATATAATGCGTTTTTGGCGCATTCTAACCTTTGTTTTGTAGGTATTTATCGAGTCTTTTATTTTATTTTGAGTCATTTTAGGTCTAAAAGGTGGCTGGAATGGAGGATAGAAACTCACGGAGAGACTTGGCGAAAATGGAGGAAAAGTGGTTTAGAGAATGTGGAACTCAAATGGAACCATTCTCTCTTACAATTTTTTGCGATATCCTGCATCCTCAACGAGCGCCGGGTAACCCTTAAACACTCTGAGCTTCACCTCTCAATAGCCTTAAATCCCTTAGCGTCGTCTACCCTGAATAGTGCTTGTAGCGAGAAGCTTACGCAACCTTTAATGAATGTGAAGAGTTTACGTTTTGAAAATGAAACTATGTTGAGAATGTGTTGAGAGGTTTTGGTAAAGTTTTGCTATTCATATTCTGGATTATGTGGTCTGCAGGTTGAGGTTTGTTTACTCGGTTCACTGAGGATGAGAGAGTTCCCGCTTTTTCAAACCCTTCTCTTTCACTTGGTCTTCAATTTGTTTGAGGACAAACAAAGATCTAAGTCTGAGGGAATTGATATAATACATTTTTGGCGCATTCTAACCTTTGTTTTGTAGGTATTTATCGAGTCTTTTATTTTATTTTGAGTCATTTTAGGTCTAAAAGGTGGCTGGAATGGAGGATTGAAGCTCATGGAGAGACTTGGCAAAAATAGAGGAAAAGTGGTTTAGAGAATGTGGAACTCCAATGGAACCATTCTCTCTTACAATTTTTTACGATATCCTGCATCCTCTACGGTTGCCGGGTAACCCTTAAACACTCTGAACTTCACCTCTCAATAGCCTTAAATCCCTTAGCATCGTCTACCCTGAATAGTGCTTGTAGCGAGAAGCTCATGCAACCTTTAATGAATGTGAAGAGTTTCTGTTTGGAAAATAAAACTAGGTTGAAAATGTGTTGAGAGGTTTTGGTAAAGCTTTGCTATTCATATTCTGGATTATGTGGTCTGCAGGATGAGGGTTGTTTACTCGGTTCACTGAGGATGAGAGAGTTTCCGCGTTTTGAAACCCTTGTCTTTCACTTGGTTTTGAATTTGTTTGAGGACAAACAAAGATCTAAGTCTGGGGGAATTGATATAATGCGTTTTTGGCGCATTCTAACCTTTGTTTTGTAGGTATTTATCGAGTCTTTTATTTTATTTTGAGTCATTTTAGGTCTAAAAGGTGGCTGGAATGGAGGATAGAAACTCACGGAGAGACTTGGCGAAAATGGAGGAAAAGTGGTTTAGAGAATGTGGAACTCAAATGGAACCATTCTCTCTTACAATTTTTTGCGATATCCTGCATCCTCAACGAGCGCCGGGTAACCCTTAAACACTCTGAGCTTCACCTCTCAATAGCCTTAAATCCCTTAGCGTCGTCTACCCTGAATAGTGCTTGTAGCGAGAAGCTTACGCAACCTTTAATGAATGTGAAGAGTTTACGTTTTGAAAATGAAACTATGTTGAGAATGTGTTGAGAGGTTTTGGTAAAGTTTTGCTATTCATATTCTGGATTATGTGGTCTGCAGGTTGAGGTTTGTTTACTCGGTTCACTGAGGATGAGAGAGTTCCCGCTTTTTCAAACCCTTCTCTTTCACTTGGTCTTCAATTTGTTTGAGGACAAACAAAGATCTAAGTCTGGGGGAATTGATATAATACATTTTTGGCGCATTCTAACCTTTGTTTTGTAGGTATTTATCGAGTCTTTTATTTTATTTTGAGTCATTTTAGGTCTAAAAGGTGGCTGGAATGGAGGATTGAAGCTCATGGAGAGACTTGGCGAAAATAGAGGAAAAGTGGTTTAGAGAATGTGGAACTTATATGGAACCATTCTCTCTTACAATTTTTTGCGATATCCTGCATTCTCTACGAGGGCCGGATAACCCTTAAACACTCTGAACTTCACCTCTCAATAGCTTTAAATCCCTTAGCGTCGTCTACCCTGAATAGTGCTTGTAGGGAGAATCTCACGCAACCTTTAATGAATGTGAAGAGTTTATGTTTGGAAAATAAAACTAGGTTGAGATTGTGTTGAGAGGTTTCGGTAAATCTTTGCTATTCATATTCTGGATTATGTGGTCTGCAGGTTGAGGGTTGTTTACTCGGTTAACTGAGGATGAGAGAGTTCCCGCGTTTTCAAACCCTTCATTTTCACTTTGGGGGAATTGATATAATGCGTTTTTTACGCATTCTAACGTTTGTCTTGTAGGTAATTATCGAGACTTTTATTTTATTTTGAGTAATTTTAGGTCTAAAAGGTGGCTGGAATGGAGGATTGAAGCTCACAGAGAGACTTGGCGAAAATAGAAGAAAAGTGGTTTAGAGAATGTGGAATTGATATGGAACCATTCTCTCTTACAATTTTTTGCGATATCCTGCATTCTCTACGAGGGCCGGATAACCCTTAAACACTCTGAACTTCACCTCTTAATAGCCTTAAATCCCTTAGCGGCGTCTACCTTGAATAGTGCTTATAGCGAGAAGCTTACGCAACCTTTAATGAATGTGAAGAATTTATGTTTTGAAAATGAAAAAAGGTTGAGAATGTGTTGAGAGGTTTTGGTAAAGCTTTGCTATTCATATTCTGGATTATGTGGTCTGCAGGTTGAGGTTTGTTTACTCGGTTAACTGAGGATGAGAGAGTTCCCGCGTTTTCAAACCCTTTTCTTTCACTTGTTCTTCAATTTGTTTGAGGACAAACAAAGATCTAAGTCTGGGGGAATTGATATAATGCGTTTTTGGCGCATTCTAACCTTTGGTTTTTAGGTATTTATTGAGTCTTTTATTTTATTTTGAGTCATTTTAGGTCTAAAAGGTGGCTGGAATGGAGGATTGAAGCTCACGGAGAGACTTGGCGAAAATGGAGGAAAAGTGGTTTAGAGAATGTGGAACTCAAATGGAACCATTCTCTCTTACAATTTTTTGCGATATCCTGCATCCTCAACGAGCGCCGGGTAACCCTTAAACACTCTGAGCTTCACCTCTCAATAGCCTTAAATCCCTTAGCGTCGTCTACCCTGAATAGTGCTTGTAGCGAGAAGCTTACGCAACCTTTAATGAATGTGAAGAGTTTATGTTTTGAAAATGAAACTATGTTGAGAATGTGTTGAGAGGTTTTGGTAAAGTTTTGCTATTCATATTCTGGATTATGTGGTCTGCAGGTTGAGGTTTGTTTACTCGGTTCACTGAGGATGAGAGAGTTCCCGCGTTTTCAAACCCTTATCTTTCACTTGGTCTTCAATTTGTTTAAGGACAAACAAAGATCTAAGTCTGGGGGAATTGATATAATGCGTTTTTGGCGCATTCTAACCTTTGTTTTGTAGGTATTTATCGAGTCGTTTATTTTATTTTGAGTCATTTTAGGTCTAAAAGGTGGCTGGAATGGAGGATTGAAGCTCACGGAGAGACTTGGCGAAAATAGAGGAAAAGTGGTTTAGAGAATGTGGAACTCAAATGGAACCATTCTCTCTTACAATTTTTTGCGATATCCTGCATCCTCAACGAGCGCCGGGTAACCCTTAAACACTCTGAACTTCACCTCTCAATAGCCTTAAATCCCTTAGCGTCGTCTACCTTGAATAGTGCTTGTAGTGAGAAGCTCACGCAACCTTTAATGAATGTGAAGAGTTTATGTTTGAAATGAAAAAGGTTGAGAATGTGTTGAGAGGTTTTGGTAAAGCTTTGCTATTCATATTCTGGATTATGTGGTCTGCAGGTTGAGGTTTGTTTACTCGGTTCACTGAGGATGAGAGAGTTCCCGCGATTTTCAAACCCTTCTCTTTCACTTGGTTTTCAATTTGTTTGAGGACAAACAAAGATCTAAGTCTGGAGAATTTATAAATGCATTTTTGGCGCATTCTAACCTTTGTTTTGTAGGTATTTATCGAGTTTTTATTTTATTTTAGTCATTTAGGTCTAAAAGGTGGCTGGAATGGAGGATTGAAGCTCACGGAGAGACTTGGCGAAAATGGAGGAAAAGTGGTTTAGAGAATGTGGAACTCAAATGGAACCATTCTCTCTTACAATTTTTTGCGATATCCTGCATCCTCTACAAGCGCCGGGTAACCCTTAAACACTCTGAACTTCACCTCTCAATAGCCTTAAATCCCTTAGCGTCGTCTACCTGAATAGTGCTTGTAGTGAGAAGCTTACGCAACCTTTAATGAATGTGAAGAGTTTATGTTTGAAAATGAAACTAAGGTTGAAATGTGTTGAGAGGTTTTGGTAAAGCTTTGCTATTCATATTCTGGATTATGTGGTCTGCAGGTTGAGGGTTGTTTACTCGTTCACTGAGGATGAGAGAGTTCCCGCATTTTCAAACCCTTCTCTTTCACTTGGTATTCAATTTGTTTGAGGACAAACAAAGATCTAAGTCTGGAGAATTTATACAATGCATTTTTGGCGCATTCTAACCTTTGTTTTGTAGGTATTTATCGAGTTTTTATTTTATTTTAGTCATTTAGGTCTAAAAGGTGGCTGGAATGGAGGATTGAAGCTCACGGAGAGACTTGGCGAAAATGGAGGAAAAGTGGTTTAGAGAATGTGGAACTCAAATGGAACCATTCTCTCTTACAATTTTTTGCGATATCCTGCATCCTCTACAAGCGCCGGGTAACCCTTAAACACTCTGAACTTCACCTCTCAATAGCCTTAAATCCCTTAGCGTCGTCTACCCTGAATAGTGCTTGTAGCGAGAAGCTCACGCAACCTTTAATGAATGTGAAGAGTTTATGTTTGAAAATGAAACTAGGTTGAAAATGTGTTGAGAGGTTTTGGTAAAGCTTTGCTATTCATATTCTGGATTATGTGGTCTGCAGGTTGAGGGTTGTTTACTCGGTTCACTGAGGATGAGAGAGTTCCCGCATTTTCAAACCTTCTCTTTCACTTGGTATTCAATTTGTTTGAGGACAAACAAAGATCTAAGTCTGGAGAATTTATACAATGCATTTTTGGCGCATTCTAACCTTTGTTTTGTAGGTATTTATCGAGTTTTTTCTTTTATTTTTAGTCATTTAGGTCTAAAAGGTGGCTGGAATGGAGGATTGAAGCTCACGGAGAGACTTGGCGAAAATGGAGGAAAAGTGGTTTAGAGAATGTGGAACTCAAATGGACCCATTCTCTCTTACAATTTTTGCGATATCCTGCATCCTCTACAAGCGCCGGGTAACCCTTAAACACTCTGAACTTCACCTCTCAATAGCCTTAAATCCCTTAGCGTCGTCTACCCTGAATAGTGCTTGTAGCGAGAAGCTCACGCAACCTTTAATGAATGTGAAGAGTTTATGTTTGAAAAATGAAACTAGGTTGAAAATGTGTTGAGAGGTTTTGGTAAAGCTTTGCTATTCATATTCTGGATTATGTGGTCTGCAGGTTGAGGGTTGTTTACTCGGTTCACTGAGGATGAGAGAGTTCCCGCATTTTCAAACCTTCTCTTTCACTTGGTATTCAATTTGTTTGAGGACAAACAAAGATCTAAGTCTGGAGAATTTATACAATGCATTTTTGGCGCATTCTAACCTTTGTTTTGTAGGTATTTATCGAGTTTTTCTTTTATTTTTAGTCATTTAGGTCTAAAAGGTGGCTGGAATGGAGGATTGAAGCTCACGGAGAGACTTGGCGAAAATGGAGGAAAAGTGGTTTAGAGAATGTGGAACTCAAATGGACCCATTCTCTCTTACAATTTTTTGCGATATCCTGCATCCTCTACAAGCGCCGGGTAACCCTTAAACACTCTGAACTTCACCTCTCAATAGCCTTAAATCCCTTAGCGTCGTCTACCCTGAATAGTGCTTGTAGCGAGAAGCTCACGCAACCTTTAATGAATGTGAAGAGTTTATGTTTGAAAATGAAACTAGGTTGAAAATGTGTTGAGAGGTTTTGGTAAAGCTTTGCTATTCATATTCTGGATTATGTGGTCTGCAGGTTGAGGGTTGTTTACTCGGTTCACTGAGGATGAGAGACTTCCCGCATTTTCAAACCATTCTCTTTCACTTGGTATTCAATTTGTTTGAGGACAAACAAAGATCTAAGTCTTGAGAATTTATTACAATGCATTTTTGGCGCATTCTAACCTTTGTTTTGTAGGTATTTATCGAGTTTTTCTTTTATTTTTAGTCATTTAGGTCTAAAAGGTGGCTGGAATGGAGGATTGAAGCTCACGGAGAGACTTGGCGAAAATGGAGGAAAAGTGGTTTAGAGAATGTGGAACTCAAATGGACCCATTCTCTCTTACAATTTTTTGCGATATCCTGCATCCTCTACGAGCGCCGGGTAACCCTTAAACACTCTGAACTTCACCTCTCAATAGCCTTAAATCCCTTAGCGTCGTCTACCCTGAATAGTGCTTGTAGCGAGAAGCTCACGCAACCTTTAATGAATGTGAAGAGTTTATGTTTGAAAAATGAAACTAGGTTGAAAATGTGTTGAGAGGTTTTGGTAAAGCTTTGCTATTCATATTCTGGATTATGTGGTCTGCAGGTTGAGGGTTGTTTACTCGGTTCACTGAGGATGAGAGAGTTCCCGCATTTTCAAACCGTTCTCTTTCACTTGGTATTCAATTTGTTTGAGGACAAACAAAGATCTAAGTCTGGAGAATTTATACAATGCATTTTTGGCGCATTCTAACCTTTGTTTTGTAGGTATTTATCGAGTTTTTTTTTTTATTTTTAGTCATTTTAGGTCTAAAAGGTGGCTGGAATGGAGGATTGAAGCTCACGGAGAGACTTGGCGAAAATGGAGGAAAAGTGGTTTAGAGAATGTGGAACTCAAATGGACCCATTCTCTCTTACAATTTTTTGGATATCCTGCATCCTCTACAAGCGCCGGGTAACCCTTAAACACTCTGAACTTCACCTCTCAATAGCCTTAAATCCCTTAGCGTCGTCTACCCTGAATAGTGCTTGTAGCGAGAAGCTCACGCAACCTTTAATGAATGTGAAGAGTTTATGTTTAGAAAATGAAACTAGGTTGAAAATGTGTTGAGAGGTTTTGGTAAAGCTTTGCTATTCATATTCTGGATTATGTGGTCTGCAGGTTGAGGTTTGTTTACTCGGTTCACTGAGGATGAGAGAGTTCCCGCATTTTCAAACCTTCTCTTTCACTTGGTATTCAATTTGTTTGAGGACAAACAAAGATCTAAGTCTTGAGAATTTATACAATGCGATTTTTGGCGCATTCTAACCTTTGTTTTGTAGGTATTTATCGAGTTCTTTTATTTTATTTTGAGTCATTTTAGGTCTAAAAGGTGGCTGGAATGGAGGATTGAAGCTCACGGAGAGACTTGGCGAAAAATGGAGGAAAAGTGGTTTAGAGAATGTGGAACTCAAATGGACCCATTCTTCTCTTACAATTTTTGCGATATCCTGCATCCTCTACAAGCGCCGGTAACCCTTAAACACTCTGAACTTCACCTCTCAATAGCCTTAAATCCCTTAGCGTCGTCTACCCTGAATAGTGCTTGTAGTGAGAAGCTCACGCAACCTTTAATGAATGTGAAGAGTTTATGTTTGAAAATGAAACTAAGTTGGAAAATGTGTTGAGAGGTTTTGGTAAAGCTTTGCTATTCATATTCTGGATTATGTGGTCTGCAGGTTTGAGGTTGTGTTTACTCGTGTTCACTGAGGATGAGAGAGTTCCCGCATTTTCAAACCCTTCTCTTTCACTTGGTATTCAAATTTGTTTGAGGACAAACAAAGATCTAAGTCTGGGAATTGATATAATGCGTTTTTGGCGCATTCTAACCTTTGTTTTGTAGGTATTTATCGAGTCTTTTATTTTATTTTGAGTCATTTTAGGTCTAAAAGGTGGCTGGAAAT